>OMLI01102190.1:19694-39112 GCA_900302605.1 Rondeletia loricata
CTGCCATCCTTGACCTCTCATCCCTAATGGTGTTTTGACCCATGAAACAGTGAAAAACTAATGGGTGAATTTCATTTGCTCTGAGCTTTCTGGTGACAATTTCAATTTGGGACAGTTTTGACTCATGGCTGACAAAGAACAATGCTTTTTAAAGAGGTTTTCAATGTAAACAGTAATAAATGATAAAAAAATATTATTAATTAAACAAATGATGTAGTTGTCCTTTAGCTATGGGGGAAACTTGCCATGAGCTGTTTGTGTATTACTTCCTAGTAACTGACTCAACTGGTGACAAACCCTACCAAAGTACTGCCTTTGCTATTGTCACTTCTACTGTCTATGTCGTGCCAAGGTTTGTTTAGATAAATCCTGTTTCTCTAAATGCTGGATTATATAGCCTTCCCACATCTCTTCTTCCCTCCTTCGCTTATTTCTCCTTCCATCTTCCTTTCTGAACCACAACCAAACTAGTCATGAAGTAGTTTACCTCTGACCTTGCACATATCAGCTAGGCTTTTATCAGCTACACTAAAACTAATAACAGGGAACATGATGATTTTCCTTTTTGAAGTGATAAATAAGTGACTTATTCCATGATTAACTAATGTTGGCACTCTGGCACAATTTATTAGCTTTTTTGGCACAGACATGAATCCACATCAAAGGCTCCGGAAGCCAAACATGGAGTATATTAGGTAGAGTCTGTTTTTTTCCAGTTGCTACAGCTATGCAGATAAGCTTGTTGAAAGGTCATTGTGGCTTGATGAAGGTAAACTGTTTGCCAAAACCTACTCCTGGTTTCACCTTTTAGGACAGTTGGCAAGATACCAGCCAAATCTAGTTTTGAGTTCTCACAGCTACATTAAGCTATATAATGGCAGGGCTAGGCTTTACTAGGCAAGTTCTCTACTTGTCTGAACATTTAGCACAAGGCCTTTAAAACCATTTTTGGGCCTTTTTGTCAATATCAAGAAAGGTCAGAACAAGGCAAGTAATCTGGTGTGTTGCTTAACTGCTGCTTGCTTTCACAGCACTCCTTTTGCCTGGACATGCTCTACTCACTCTTCACACATGACTGCGTACCGGTCCATGCCTCAAATAACATAATCAAGTTTGCAGATGATACAACGGTGATTGGACTGATATCTGATGACAACGAGTCCGCATATAGGGATGAGGTGCAATAATTGGTAGGCTGGAGCCTGGAGAACAGCCTGACACTTAACATCAGCAAGACAAAAGAGCTTATCCTCGACTACAGGAAGTCGAGAAGCAATGTTCATGCTCCAGTCTTCATAAACGGTGACGCAGTGGAGAGGGTGCCCAGTTTTAAATTCCTGGGTGTACAAATCTCACAGGATCTCTCATGGACTGTCAACACAACATCCATGGTAAAGAAGGCACAGCAGAGGCTCTACTTCCTGCGGAGTCTCAGAAAAGTCAACCTGTCTCAACAGTTGCTGATGACCTTCTACCGCACCACCATGGAGAGCATCTTAACATCTGTGTGGTATGCAAGCTGCACCGCTGCAGCAAAGAAAGACCTGCAGCGGGTTGTCGGTACTGCCCGGGATATAATTGGCACCCAGTTACCAGCTCTGGAGAACATATACAACTCCCGATGCCTCCGAAGAGCTGTAAACATCATCAAGGATCCAACCCATCCCTCCAATCACCTGTTTCAACTCCTGCCATCTGGCAGGCGTTATAAGACTATTTATGCTCGGACCACAAGACTAAAGAACAGTTTCTTCCCCAGAGTCATCACTCAACTGAACCTCACTCACACCACACACACTCTTCCCCCAGCCCCTTGAACATTGCAATTACCCCCCGCCTCCCCCAGCCATGGTAGCATTGTTAGTGCTGAGTGATATTACAGTAGCATTGGTAGAAGCACTAGCATAAGGAGTATAAAGAGTATAGTGATGCAGAAAGGCTCATTAGCATGAATAATGGCAGTAGATGCTAAAGTAATTCTTGACAGGACCCCTAAAATATGTTCTAGTCTAGTGGTATAGGAGCTTAGTTAAAACCATGCACTCTAGACAAGTAAATGGAGACTGGGAATTTAAAACCAAGATGATAAAGACAGCGAGAGAGAGAAATCCATGCATGCTAGACCTTAATGAGTGTGGGTGGATAGAGATCAGTCTCAACACACTGTCATCACAAAGACAACCACAGCCAGTAAAAAGTCAGCCTGGGATTCACAGCGCCTTAGCAAAACCACACCACTGACAGCTGCAGTTACTGAAGGCCATGCCAGGAACACGAGGAAAACATCCAACCCACTTTGGCTGAGAGCGTTTATCCCTCAACAATGCCTTCCAATATTTTCTGTGGAAGCGAAACCCAGTGCTTTCATTGTTCTTGGCAGGGACCGTCACGTCCTGGTCGGTGTTGACGAGGAGCCGGCTTAACGGCAATCACTTGCAAATGTATTTATCTTTTATAGCTCATGATTGCCACTGTTTTCCGCCAAGGTCTGTGAGCTAAGGCCATTATTTGGGACTCCCAGAGCACAATAACTTTTACTCCCATCTCATCTGTTTATCCTCTAATATGGTTGGAGGAAGGTAGCTTGCCAGGTGACCTAGTGCATTATAATGAGCCATTTTACCGGTTGGTGTGCTTCTGAGCCAGGCAAGCATTACTCCAAGACAGGGCGATAGGATGACGAATGGGGCCTTCTATTGAAACAAAGCCAGATTAACACATTTCTTTACTCTGTATGTACATACATGCAGAGCACCTTTTTTGTATGGATCAAGGCCTCCTGTAATCTATTTATAGTATTTGCAATGTTTGTGCTGTGGCAGATGGTGTAGCCCTGCTCTGTGGTAGCATTCCTGAATGGGATTTTGCCCAGTAGAATTCAAAGTTATGGATATGGTATTAGGACTGTGCCACAGGCCAATGCATTATAAAGCAGCTTCTATTTCATAATGTTACCAATATGGTAGTGTATAAACCACAGCACACTGGGTAATGTGAGGATTATGGCTACAGTAGGGTTATGCATAAATTGAAGGATGGATGGAAAATATTGTTTCAGTTTACATTTCTCCCGTTCTCTCTCAGCTGCCAGTCTCCATGCCAGTAGAAAAAGGTAGAAGGGAAAAAGAGGAAATACCAAAGAAGAATTTAAAAACTATTTTTAGGTAACTGGAAACTAATAAGGTGTGTTGAAAAGGGGTATTGTACACTATGAGACAATGTTGAGATTATTCTACCATCTTCCATCCCATAAAAGAAAAGTACATTTATCATTTTTTGCTGTAACGCCTGTATTCTCATATCAATATGCACCAACAAAGTGTAGCAGGTGAGTTCAGGGCCATAAGAAATTAAGTCCAGCAATAGACAAGCAAAATATATCCAGACCAACAAGAGTCTCCTCTACCCATGCTAAATGACAACGCTCTAATTGCCAGAGCTCATCTGCATCTCAGTGTCCTCCGTTCCGACACATTAGCTCCCAGGCAGTTGTAGCCCTGACATATTGAGATGTAGTGCAAGAACTGTGCTCTGGTCACCGGGCGATGTGCAGCTAATGCACTTTGCTAATGTATTATTTAGAAAGTGGCCCCGCTAATTGAGTTTTAATGTCAGTGGCCGCTCTCCCGTGTGTGTTTGACCGAGCACAGGGGAAAGTTTAGATGTTGATAGATGATAGCTGGCCGCTTGTGGCAGCTCCAAAGGTCACGGGCGATGCTGGGGCAACCGCCATGGCCTCAGCTGTTTTTAAAGGAAACGTGCCTGCTTTTTTCACATCTATGAACCGTTCCTCCTGTTTTATATGCAGACATTATTCAACTAGCTATCCACTTGATCAAATAAAATGCAGTATATTTGAAGAGTTTTAACGGTCCTTATTTATAGCTATAATGTTTCACTCACCAAACACAAAGTTACTTCAGAGATACAGTAGGCCTCAAGTAGAAGTAACGGCTTCAAATAAGATAATCCACATGCATACAAACCAGCCAAGAATCACAAAAGTGCTACTACAATCATTCAACACATATCTGAAGAATACCAGAAGAGATTATTAAGAGAAATGTAGTCATAGCAATGTCATTGACGGATACATTACATTACATTACATTACATTACATTATGGCATTTAGCAGACGCTTTTGTCCAAAGCGACTTACAATAAGTACATTTTGTCAACAGTATTCAAACCGACCGTATATCAGTCTTCATCAGCTAAGTCTTCAATAGGAATAAGTAGCATTCGTAGAATCAGAGAGGTATTTATTTTTTTATAGAAGAGTAGAAGAGTAGAAGGGGAAAGAGATCCTTACATGATGGATAGCTCAATTCAAGAGGGGTCCAGGTTTAATCTGAAGAGATGGGTCTTCAGTCTCCGGCGAAAGATGGGTAACGGATACAACAAAGAACATGAGCTTGTTTGTTTGCAAATGAAAATGGCAAAAACGTGGGGTGTCCTGGTGGCTCAGTGGGCGCATACCATGTAAACGCAGCGTCCTGGGTTCAAATCCGGCCTTGGACCTTTGTCGCATGTCATCCCCCTCTCTCTCCCAATCTTTCCTGTCTCTATAATAAATGCAAAAATGACAAAACCTAATATTTGGGGGGGAAAAGAAAATTGCAAAAAAGTGTACTGCTTCTCTGCAGGGCCAAAAGGACAATGATACCAGTGAATGGTTGAGAGTCGAACTGAATATTGAAGGAATACTACAAGGTTTGTAAGTTTGTAATTTGAATATGCTCCTTTTATAAACTTGGAGCAATTTGCATTTTAAACAGCAACACACTATGTGCTTGCTGCAGCTCTATGGAAATTATTAGTTACACACTTCCTTGCAATTATTTTGCAAGTCCACCCCACACGTTGCCTATGATAGGAAGGCACAGAGAAACGCTCAAGTCTTTATGAGAAGCACTCACCCAGAGCACAAGATAAAGCAGAGCAATCATTTATTTCAAAAAATCCCAACCGGCTAATTAACATTGTGAATTCAACCAGAAAGTCAGTATTCCTCTGACAAGTTTAATTGCATTGATGTGCGAGCTGCTTTGACTCCCATAAACGATGGTATTTGCTCACCTCAAAGACTCTAAATGGGTTCTTTTTTTTTAGCATAATCAAGTTTGGCTTTACCTGAGCTCATTTGATGTTTTAATAGACTTAAATGAGTTTTCCTCCCAAAGGTTAATTATGAAGCACTGAATTAAATTTGCCACTGTGCTGATTGCTTATTTATAAAAATGTCTTCAGCTCAGCTCGGAGGTAATGTGATTATTGGATCGGACTGAATACCAGCCAAATCGTGTTGTGTGCTTAAGCTTAAGCTGAAAATGAACATCCTCCTAGACTACAACAACCAAAGAGTCTGAGACAGACAAAAATCCTGGTCCTAATTATAAATGATAAACTGTTTCATACTGTAAATACAAGTAAAACGGTCTTTACAATATTCACAAAAATATCTAAATTAAACAATGTTCACAACAAAAGATCCAATCTATGTTTACATTGTCTATCCCTCCTCAGTAGAATTATATGCATTCAAAAAGAAACAAAGAAACAAACCAAATAACAGAAACTCTTTCCTTTCCGCACACAATTTAAAATACTAAATTTCATGTGCAACAACATGACCTATATGATGCAAAAGCCCCAGTGATCACTGTTTTTGTATGACAGCCTGCCCAAAATTAGATTTCCACCTCCCAGCCTGACTTTCACTCATCCTCTCCATCACTCTTACCCACACCCTCTTTCTCAGCCAAATAGAGCTCTATCCATCTCTCTTTGACAGGCTTTTTTGGAGTTTTATAACACCTCTAATGTTGTGAAGCCCTGCTCGCAAAAGGCCACCATGGTGCCAAGAACAAGTGATTATATTATGGTGTGGCTCATCAAACACTACATGGTCAAAAAGCAGAGCACGCGATATCTCAGACAAGTGAGTTTAATGGCTGCCGGTGCTCGACCTTCTCCACAGGGCCTCCGTGTTAGTCACTCTCCAGCAATTTCAAATTGAAACAGCCACAGCAGCTACAGAATATGTGCAGAGAGAGTGAGGCAAGAGGAGAGAAAGAGAGAAAGCAAGCATAATAGAGAGGAAACACAATGGCAAGAGATTTCATCCCCTCCCTTAGGGTCCCTTTCTCTACTCTATCCCTAGTATGGTTGACTGACTTGGGCCTGGGTGTCCACTGGGGTGACGGTGTGACAATGTGTCTCAGCGAGTGTTTCGCAGTGCGGTGTTTGTGGGTACAAGGAGGGACTGCGGACCGCCCCACTCAGGGGTTGTCTGAGGGCTCCGTCAACCGTAGCGAGCCCCTGTGCTGAGGCTTTTCCCATCGGGCACGGGTGTTGCTGGAGTTTGGGCTTTGATGTTCACAGAGTGACAGCGCATCAGAGCAGAGCAGCAGGTGAAAATAATCCATCTTCCGCTCTGTGATTTATGGATGTGATTCCTCCAGTTCGACACCAGCAGAAGTAGTATCCTTGGAGCAATGTGTGAGGGATAATAGACTTTGGAGGAGGACCAGACAAATGAAAATGTTAAGGTGTATTATACCTTACAGCTTATTTGGCAGCTGAGCATGGAGCTTTAGCCCAGCATTGCAAAGCAAACAATATACAGTATGAGGCCTAATGAGATTGATAGATTCTAAGCAGAATGCCATTGACCCTTATAGAATATCAACCGTGTCATCTCACCATAGGTTTAGATCAATTATAATTGAACCTCAATCCGCATCTCATCATCCCAACAACCTCCCCACCGTGAATGACCTGCGATTACCCCCATCCTCCTTCATGGCCGCCCCGTCGTTCATAAGTGAATCTATCGACAATTATAATTATGGGGAGTGATTGAGCTCATCCCTCAAGTTCCAGCACCTGCTCCTGAAACATGCAGCAGGTTCTGTAAATGGAACAATTAAGATAATTGACTGTACAAGCCCCATTAACAAAGCCTGCTTGCTCGCAGCTGCGATTGGATTAATTCTCATAATGGAGACGCCCTTGTTCCTCCATTGTTCTCTATTTGCCATTTCCATTGCCTTCTCTTTCCATATCCTGTGCTTAGAGTGATATAGTGGACTGGGATGGTGGTGTGTTATTGGACACTGAGGGTGAAGGACAGCACAGTGACAGCAAAGGTGATGGGGAGAGGGGCAGACATCACACCAAGTGATGAATGGTGGAGAGGAACAAAATGGTAAGAGAGAACATACCCTTCTTGGCAGTCTAGACATGTCTTCACTCAAAACTATACCAAAGATTGTCTTGACTCCAGCTTATATATGGGCTTTTTTCTGTCACAACTCGAATAGTGACATGAATTTTAGACTTGAATCAAATAGTCGAAATGAACGCTTTTTATATGTAGTCACATCGATATCTTGCAAGGTGAGTAAGTACCCAGTGATTGGATTGTGATTGGATAGCAGAAAAACGCATAAAATCCAGTTGTAAATGCACTCAAGACGCATTGAAGATCTGATCATCCTCTGACAGTAACATACTACCAAAATGGATTGCCAAGACACTCATGGATGGGTAACAAGCGAGACAAGGTATTTACTGCCAGGTGTAAAGAGGGCCAGACTTAAAGAAAAGAAAAAAAGACCATAAACAACTCCCGAGTCTAGCTTACTATGTTTGAGCCAAGTTCTTGTGAAGGGAAACGAGCATATCCACATGTTCTGGGGCGAGGCGCTAATGGAGTCAGTTAACTACTTGCCCAGCAGAGGAAAACACTCTCTGTGGACATGGAGGTGGCAGGAATGACAAGGTACTGTTTAGACACCAAGGTTTTCATTCCTCTGCCACTACTGGAGTGGATTTTGGTTGGGTGTGGGATGCATGGCTCATTAAGTTTGATTACATTTAGCGTAGTAGTCCTAGTGTTAATAAATCGCTGCTGCGCTTTTCAGGTGCCGCTCTCCATCATCCATGCTGGCGTCCTGGGTCTCATCGCCGGCTGCTCTAGTTCAGTGACCCTGTTGCAACTGGTAAGTAATAACTGTGTAAGTAATAACTGTTGGATAATGTAATAACTTGCCAAAATGTAATAAAACGTCCCTCTAAATCAGTCAAAATGTAATAAAAACTGTTAAATTGCTGGATAATGTAATAACATCAAATGTTTTTCTCGTCTCGTTTTCCTTTGAAATTACACGGACGTCATTTGTCCATATTTTCTGCTTCTTGTAACTTTCCCTATGTATGCCTTATCTTGTGTATGTGTGTGTTGCTATTCTTTTAATTGTGAAGCACTTTGTACTTTGTGTAAGAAAAGTGCCAAGCACTTCCCTACATAAGCATGCATTAAATAATAATGCAAGGATGAGATGATGTGGTGTGACACAGATGGTTTCTATACCAAGTCTGATTCCAGTTCACACCGTATGTGCAGTCGTGTATAAGTGACATAAGATACTTGTGACGCGCTGATGGCATAAAGCACCAATCATGGCCTGTGTGGGTGGGTGCACTTAGGAGGTCATTAGCTTGGTGATATGAATTCTGTGTGTGTGTGTGTGTGTGTGTGTGTGTGTGTGTTGTAAGGGGAAGGGAGCTAATTCTGTGATGCCAGTTCCTAGATTTTTCTTTTAATTCAGTCTGAGACTGAGGGAAAGTGTTATGTTACAAATACTACACACACACTCTCTCTATGGGTCTCTGTACGTCTGGCCACCCAGAGTCTCTGTGCGGTGGTCCTATGGTTTTAAATATCTCCTGCTGAAACCTATAGATCACTACACCTCTCTATAGCACTGGCAGCAATCCCTCCTCAGCTTATTTGGACACAGCATCAGAGTAGAACTGAGGCTTTTGCTATAAAATTTTCCTTTTCCTCAGATGTTATTCTAAAGAGTATTGGGCTCTCTCTTTTCCGCGGTCAGCGCCTGTCCAATTCATTCAAGAACGATGCGCATTCCTCACACGCTTACTACTAGCCGCACTCCTTAAGATCAGAGTGGCCTCCAACAACTCGGGGCCAAGCTATACAGGTTGCACTGCCAAAGGTCAGAGCGCTAGCGAGGCGAGTGCACTCACTGGACCCTGGTTGAGTAAAACCAATAAAAAAAAGCCATATAAGACACGATACCACAGTAGCAAATTACAAAACATATTACTTGGCGGAGAGACAAGTACAGATGTCTTTTTTCTTTCTCAGGAAACAACAGTACACAGCTGCTTCAGGTTTGTCCTATTTCTGGCCATCTGCAGCAAGAGCCCCTTCATGACGTCTGTAAGAGAAGATAAACCAAATACCTTCTGAGTCAACACAACGCTGATCCCTCCTGCAGTCGGAAAACAAATAAACACCGGCTCACGCTAAGCAGCCCTGGCGAATCCACTCAGGAATTTCAAATACTCCTGAATTTATTTTCCATGAGGTCTTTTAAGTAATCTTTTCAATCAAAGAGGTCAATTTTGCTTGGAAAGAGAAAAATATTGGGTAAATATTTTCAGGGAAGCTGGCCCTATTTGAAATGGAATGGTCTCCCTCTTCACCCCCCGCACTCCGTTTTCCAAACACATATACACACGCAAAGACACTCTCTGAACACACACACAGACAGACAGACAGACAGAGACACACACACACAGACAGACACAGGAACACGTCTTTTCTCCAGATGCAGAGTATTTGGCCGTATTTTCGGACAGATCAGTGTTGCTCCCCTGCCGCCAGACCGGCTGACACGCTTGTTTATTTTTCCCATGCCCACTGCAAATTCCAACATTTCCCCTAACTGAAAGGGCCCGTGTGTACCCGGGCCCGGAGGACAAAAAAGGTAGGAAAATATCAACAGGTCGTCATTTACATCAGAACAAAAACAAACAAGCCCAGGAGAAAGGATCTGCTAAGGAGTCGGAGGCTTTTTTTTTTGCACCAGGAATCCATCTGATGTGGCTCCAGGCAGCCCGCCAGCCAAATCTAATATGGATTTATATACAAAGAAAGTGCCTAGTTTAACATAATGAATATTTAATCATGCATGGACCCTGTAAAGCAATTTTGCCAAAGTAATTGAAAGCAGACTTTGTCTCGAGGCTTGAAAAAACAAAAGCAACAGCTAAACTGTTGACCCAAAGGAGCCCAAAAATCTCACGCTGGATTAAATGTTTACACTGCTGGCATACACTCTGATAAATGAGGTTAGGAATCTAGGGTGGAATCAGCGGGTGCTAAAGCTGCTGATTCCGTCACGGAGAGTACACACACATTTGTGTACGCCTGCGTGGGCGTACGCACATACACATGCACTCGTTGGGCCGGCCCCGTCCCATAGCCCCCCTGCTGTCTTTCTCTGTCTAACACGTTGACGATTTTACCCTAGAACTGTCTGCACACACCCTCATTCAGTGAGCCATGAGTTTGAGCCAGAGAGGGATTGTGAATGCTAAACCACCTGCACAAAAACCCATTTAACTGTCAGTTGTGCGGGAGTCATTAAATCTGACTGAACACATTATGTCTTTTTTCCTATTTATTTTATATTTTGTTACCGTTATTGTTTATTTGTCGTCTTGCCATTGGAACCATCCAACTATTATACTGATGATGTGAACACAGCAAGATGTTGACAGGGGAATGCACTGTGACAAAGGGAGGCTAGTTTCAGATACCTCGTTTTTCAAAACTGCCCATACAGCCCTATTGTAATACGGCACACAATCAATAGAAGCAATCATTGCCTGCCACTCAACTCAAGGTTCACCAAACAAGAGAAATAAACATAATACTCAGTAGGAGAAAGCAGGGCAAAAGTACAGGTGCACACTAGATACAGTAGGTATGGGCAGCATTACATCAAATATTAAAATAATACTTTCCTTCAGGCTGATTTGTGCCATTCACTCATTCGTCAATTATAAGCTCTCATAATAGCGTCTCCAAAGAGACGGTGATGATGGTAAAGTTGCAAACCGGTGGGGGGTAGGACATAAGCGGATTGGAGGGAAAGTGTTCACTTGTGCAAAATAAAACAGGTTATCAGGTTTATTTGGTGATTCCCTGGCACCTTTAATAAATCTGCTTAGAGTGCGGCCTAACGGCTTCATTCGCCCCGCAAATCTCTGCACTGCAATAACACGCGCCAGCGAGCACAGATTAATTTAATAACTCTTTAATATTCCCCATGAAAAAGAAGGGGGGGACCGGCGAGTCCGGAGCATATGGGGTGGGTGGTGAAGTGGGCTATCCGTGGAATAGGATATTGCTGCAGCAACAGATTGAATATTACATAATGATGTCATTTATATTCCATTCGAAGAGCTAGCTTCCCAGACTGGGGAGTCAAACAGAGCTGGGGATTTGTCTGTGATGGAGAGTAATGGAGGGGAGAAAAAGTTTCTGGGTATAGAGGGTATGAACAAGGACACAGGTGAGGGGAGAGAGTTACAGTGCACAGATATTTGAATGATGCGTCTGATTTGAGATGTAAAAGCCTAACTCATCTTGAGTATATACTATTTTGGCAACTTATCATAAAATATAATACCCCAATATAGGAGGCCTAAAAAGGCATCTTCATTCAATGAGATAAAATAATTTGTGGTCCAAAGAGGTCCTTTATCTGTGGTTCATTACTTTGCATGTTACTGGTGATCCTTCCTGACATAACTTAATTTTGGTTAGATCCCCCAAAACCTCAAACAGTCTCCAGCAGAGATCCTTATTTGCTCCCAACCCACTCCACTAGTCATATACTCTAATAGCAGCTCAAATAACATCGTTTGCACGGCCAAGTAACTGATAACATAAAGAAAATGGTGTCTGTTTTCCATTACATACTAAATACGACAAATATCCTGCAATCAGCAAAACAAGGCATATCAAAATGACACGTCTGCATTGGAACACAAGTCTTCAACAAATCAGATGGCAGAGTGGTGGAGGGGGGGGTGGAGGTGAGGCTTGGAGAGAATAAACAGAGCTTGCAGACGTTGTAATGAGAATTTGCTCCATTTGGCAGTAGCCCGCAGCAAAGGTCCCCCATCTGTTTCCTATTGGAGAGAGAGTCAACAGAGAAGGGAACGGTAAGGATCAGCGGACCACACTGACATCTTATGGCAGCAGCTGAGATCACAGGGAAGGGTGTGGATGGATGGGTGTGCAGCACCGAGTTAACCTTAAAACTAATCAACCAATCAACCAGCAATATGGAAAAGCGTTAATTCATTGATTTGCAGTTTCATTTTAGCTTCGGTTTTATGTTGTTTTAATTTAAGAGGCAAATAAAAATGTTCTGCAGTTCCATCTAAGGATCTTTGCCAGTCTTACAGTAGATAGCCTGTGTAGACGAGCAAACAGAAGTGAATTACTACAAGAGCTCAGGTTTGAAAACATGAGATCTTGGCAGGTAGAGCCAGTGTGTATGTATACCAAAGAGGAAGTGGTAGTGATAAAATATGTCTGTGTGAGAAAGAGAGACTGGGAAACAAACAGGGCAGCTTTGACCTTCTCTGTCTCACACACTCTTCTTTCTGTTTGTCATTGGCTCCCATCTCATATGTACTTGCTCATTCTTTCTTTCTCTTCAGGCAGAGAGTGAGAGACAAAGCCCTCACACCTTCCAACTGTACCTTCTGGTCGACCCCGATCTCATAATTAATTAAAAATTAGAAGAAAAGGCGATTTTTTAAGGCCCTACTCATAATTTTGAAAGATCCCTACTTGGATGTAGAACATGTAATGACATTAAAATGATCTTGGATCTTGTGACAAGTTTCAGAGTTGACCCGTTTTTGGTTGAAAAGACGTGCAGCCATTGGAGGACTGAGGGTTGAGAGCGTTTTGTTTTGGCTTTAGTTAGGTTTAGGTTTGGAATGTTTTGGCTAGTCTTGTATCTCAGGACACAGAACAGTCTCAGCTTTGTCCTTGTGTGAGCCATCTCAAAGAGAATGGGAGTTGGCCGACAGTGACAAAAGATTTGTTTGCGTATCAAGCAACGGTCATTTGTGCAGCAAGATTAAACGCTAAGGTCAATGTTGAACCTGTAAAAGCACTCGACAAAGAGTGACATTACAGTTGTTATTAATGTGTGTGTTTAAACTGGGTACACACACTCTCATGTTTTGTGTGTGTGTGTGTGTATTAAGGGGGTGTGAGAGGCTTTTAGCTAGATCAACAGGCAAACCACCGGAGCCAGGTAAACAAGCTCAACAGTGGCTGTCTCCTGTGTAGGATGTTATAGCTTTACCTTGTACACAAGCCCTACATGTTACTTTCAACTGTGAAAAGGAAGATTTTAGGGGATTTTCACAGGTCACATAAAGCCTTATCTCAGTTACACTTTCTCACAAACACACACACACACACATATTCTCCATCACAAGCTGGAATGTACACCTTTTTACACACACGTCATGTTTAGATAGTGATATCAAACCTGCGTTCGAGTCAGACCTGACACAGAATACTTCTGTTCACAGAAACATTGGTGAAAGGTGTTTATTTTCATGTTCAAAATGAGTGTTAAAAAGCTAAAAGAGGAACTGGCTGTAGTATTAAATAAATGAACTTGAACTTGAACTGGCTGTAGTAAAGCTGTGTTTATTGAACTTAGGAATGAAGCTGTTTAGGAACTGTGTTTTGCTTTGATAACAGCGACATACATACATACAAATGAACGGTCACACACTCTATGTCCCACTGATTCTGAATCATACAAAATGTCAGTTAAACAGCTCTCCATCATCCAAGCGAACTGGAAATGTTTCCCAAGCCAGAAGCCCTGACCAAAACTGAGTGACGCTGAGCTGGATTTGCCGTTCCGTTTACCTACATCAGTAAATACTTCAGAAAGATCCAACCAGATCTCCCTCTTCTGAGCCCCACTGCCAACGCAAATCCTCACAGCCTTTCAACAAAGCATATGATGGTTATAAGGGTCAAGTTGGAGTCAATGCAGACACACAATTTAGCTACCAACTATTACCAGCAGTATTTTGTCATTTTGCCATCATTCCTTAGAGCTCATTCATATCCACAATGAATTTGTCCCATCCCTGCTAAGTGTAATATTACTTAGTACTATGTTTGTCTTATCATTACAAATGTGATAAAACTGAACACACACACGGCTGTACAAACACAGCTTGTTGAATCGGGAGGAGACACAGGAGGTAAGTGGAGTAGGGGGGCTGATGGGGAAGGAGGTTGTCGTATATTTTCCATGACAATGGTGTTAGAGAGAGTGTGTTTTAGAAAAAGACTAGGGGGTTAAGTCAATACATTTAACTGCAACACCAATTGTCTATCATTCTGGTGCAAAAGTGTCTTTTCTTAAAAATACACACACAATGGCAACTGATACTACTATCTAAACACACTGGCCATATCTACATATACTGTGTATTAAGCCAGAGATAAAAAGAAAAATGTCCTGGTCTGAAAGTCTCTTATCAATGCAATAAAATAGCGTAGCTATCAGCCAGCGGCACAACCTCACCTTTGTGTTCATGTTAGGTAAAGCTAAAGTACAATACAGGATGTATGAAAAGTCAGGAATCATAGGAAAATCTTTCCTAAACAAGTGTAAAAACTGCTTGTCTAGACCACTGGTGTTACTTATCCACATGATTCCTGACTTTTTGACACCCTGTGCTTCAAGGTTCAAGGGTTTTATTTATTTATTTATCAAGGACTCAGAGAATAAAAGTGTAGGTGTAAGGTATAAAGAAAAGGGTTATATATAAAAGAGAAGGGGGTCTTCATGTTCTGTTGTGGATCAATTTGTTCTTACTCAGCACTTTGGGCAGCAAGTCGGTTATCTCTTATAACTCTTATATAGCTTTGTTGTAACTGTGGTCAGTTTCCTTAATAATAGTAATCCAAATCTTGTAAATCCAACATTAATTGTAAATTTATTGTTGAATTCTAATAGATTATAAAAACATGTCCTAATGAATTCCAATGGAAGGCTTACTGACTTACAGGAAGGCCCAAAGTGGATAATAAAGTCTACTGGTCACAGATATTTCCAAGATACACCAAGTATCACTGCTATAAACCAAGTTTTGGCCTTATTTTTCATCAAATAATTCATATTTAGGCCACCACGCCACAAAGTTTACTGAATAATGTATAAATAACCTGAAAATAATGTATTTCTCCACTCTTTTTGTTTACCTGTACATCAACTACCCATATCTGTGTGTACACAACGAAGTAGGCAGACAACTCTCAGTAGCTATCCACACCATATTTGCGCCACACAATAAAGGAAAATACCCTGAAAACAAAAGCCCCAAACATCAAATAGTGTTTTGTAATCTCTCACTTTCACACTCAACTGTACACAAAAAGGTGACCTATCCAATACAATGTACTAAAGCAAACAAGGTACACAACAGATAAGAGGAGCCATGTTTAAGCAGCCA
Source organism: Rondeletia loricata (assembly GCA_900302605.1). NCBI lineage: Eukaryota > Metazoa > Chordata > Actinopteri > Beryciformes > Rondeletiidae > Rondeletia > Rondeletia loricata. The sequence continues at coordinate 35,089 of OMLI01102190.1, forward strand.
TTAGCAAGTGTTTGAGTAAAAAGAGCCATTTAGAAAAGCAGTGCTGTCATGTTGTATTTGCTCCGACAGTGCTTAAAGGCTGGCTAGTTAAATAGGCAGGGAAGGAAGGGTCAATATTTTCACAGGCAAGCCTGGAGACACAGGGGTTGAGATTGGCTGATAGCCATTTCCCAGATTTAGCTTGCCGCTTCCAACCAGTGTCCACAAACTGATTGGGCCACTGACAGGATGGACATCCTGTCTACAAGTGAAATCACCACAGGAAGGGCAATAAAAAGGAAACAATATGGATAAGAACTAATGCATTAAGCTCAAATTGTGTTCAGATCAGCAACTTTTAAGCCATTTTAAGATGTGATGCATTAGTTCATGTTGATGTAAGGATGAGCAATCGTCAAGTTTTGAAGACTGGCCCTTGACTATGTTTAGCCAAATCTGATTCTGGTAATAGAAGCTATTGGAATGTGGCATTTCATTATTAGATATTAATTATTACTTTTGGCATTTGAATTAAACTTATTTTTCATTTAAAAGTGGGTCCAAAATGAAGTGCCACCTTCCAAATGTAAAGTGTGGCTGTTACTCGTCTCAAAGAGCATAGACTGAAGTAAAATCTGTGACTTTGCTTGACCCTGTACAATACAGTATTCAACAACTACTTCAAAGCCTTTGGTCAAATGCTTATTAAATGGACTGAAAATCACAGTATAGTCTGAAAACCCTTTAACACCTCCCATACACAGAGAGGCCCTTGTTAAGGCTGAATAGGGAAAATGAAGAGCGTATGTATTTGATCAGCCAACTCTAGTAGCCAAATCACATTCCAAAGTCGATTTGCCAAGTGTGCGTTGCCTATTACCGCCCATATTCTTCAGCTTCATTTGCTGAGAAGTGATAACGCAGCACTTTCAGGTTTAGGGAGTCGTCAATGACAGCTCATCATCCAGGCAGAAAAGCAGTTCAGCAAATCAATGATCTCGGCATCATGACTGCCCAGGCGTTCACTGTGAAATGATTTCAGTGAGTCAGCAGGGCAACCTGGGAAGCACAGCCTGTCTAAAGTCAGTGGAACCCCACTTCCTTGAATAGGTGACTGACAAAACGCAAAGAACAAACACTCCATCAAACTTGTCTGAGCCACTCTCAGGAATACTCGCTTTGTAAAAGGTATTTAGTTCCACCTGCTGTTCAAATTGTACACTGCAAGTTTTCCCTCCTATTTGCTGAGTGTGTGCATGACGATCTTTTAATTTTATCAAACTTACTGCATAGTCAGCTCTTTACAGCACAATAATATTGATCACTTGTAAATACAAAATATCAGTACACGGCCTATCAGATTGTCAGCGCAATGTGAAGTTTCCACTCAGGAATCCCATCAGTATCAAGGAACATTTAACGTTTTTCCTAACATGCGTCTGATTGAATTTTGCGCATCGTTGTTACGTGCGCGTGAGTATTCGTAGAAGACAGTGCAGTATATTGCCACAAATGAGCCTTTGTGAAACCAAAGCATTGCTCAATAACAAAGAAACATTACCAACGAGTAGACAAGGTTGGAAGAATGGGCTCTACCCTCAAAAGATGCAGAAGAGTCTGACTTTCATCCATTCAGAATTCATGCTTAGTATTGGACTGAAGATAACACACACACTGCTCACAGATGTTCTTCCCAGAAGAAGCCGTTTCCACAATCTGTCATCAAAAATGTGTCCGCAACACAGGCATCCTCCAAACATTTGCAACATGCTGGTGGAATTTAACAGGATGCAAGCAGCGAGGCCCAGTCCACAGGATTTTAGCAATGACTCGACAAAATATACAGACTTGCTAGTGTGTGCTTCTATTTGGCTGCGTGGTTTGCGTTAATATTTCTCATCAACTGTTGACAGGCCAAGAATGTTGCACAAACAGGCATTCACCCACATAAAATGTCTATTTGTTAGCAGGGCAAACTGTGTGCTTAGCAAAGTGAGCCTTTCGGTTTGGTCTGCGGCTTGGCCAAATAGTAGGAAGAAGTGTGTGCTTGACCTCCAGGTTGCAAGGACATCAGTGTATGCAGACACTATAACTTTGTTGGTTTCTCTTTGTACAATGTGTTCACAATGGGTCTCCTTGCCACTAGGGTTGATAATTGGCAAAGAGCACCCAGTACGATATTATCATGATAATATTGCACTTCTTAATGTTCTGCAATATCTTCAGCACTGGGATTCAATAACACGATAGAGTGCCTTTTATCACTCTTTTTTTAATATCCCTTAAGGCAATATCAAAATCCATTCTGAGTATGAAAAAAAGCCACAAACCAATTACTAGACAAAATTCAAGGCCTTCCACACTGTCAAGAAGTCTTTCAATGACCATATTTTTAGCATTTCCAAAAAATTTTTTGCTGATCTTTCATTAAAAGCCTGTAAATGTGAATAAAACATCACCATACTGGGCTTCAACACAGCGGACACAGTTATCCAGAGCAACTTAGAATCAGTGCAACGGTAGATAATTCAATAACAGCAGAGGAAAGGAGCGCTGCTTGACTGTCGGCAATGAAGGTCATCTGGAAGGTGCTCTTTGCCTGGGTTCCATCAGAGTATTTCCAAAGAAAGTCAAGGCACTCTTCCATGAAAAATAAAAATCCATATGCCAACATAATAAAGGCTTTTTATTTTTCATGGAAGAGTGCCTTGACTTTCTTTGGTAGATAATTCAAATCGAAGACCACAAGAAATGACAACAAACCAGGTTTGGGCCTTAAAATTTGTATTTCGATTTTTTATTTTATTTAGATCTGCATTAGATGATAATTAAGCAATCGATCTTCATGAAGTCATTGAACAAAGCTGGTAAAAACAGACTCAACTACAACTACATCCCTAATGAAAGTTCTGAAACTATAAAGGAGCAGTATAAGCAAAAGGACACAAAGAAATTAAATGTTTAGTGACATGACGTACATCTGTGTTTATTACAGCAAATGCGATGAAACCACAACATGTTTAGCATTATGTATTGGCCCTGTTCTCTACTGGACATGTGGGTCAAATGTAACGTGACCACCCTGGAAGTGCCTGTAATGTAATACAACATAACTAAATAAAACTGACACTACTGGCGATCCCATTCACATCTTTTGTTGAAACTACACAATTCATGGCATTTACCTTATTTTGTTTGCCTTACTTTTGAATTCTGCCTTGACTAAATATGTAAAGAATCTGTCAATATCAGTAATTTTATAGTTGCATCAAAATGAAACTTCATTGAAAACTAGACATTCCTCTTCGCCCGCGACGCCATTTGTATCCCCCACCACAGGTGTAATGCCTAGGCCCTGCTACAGATTATAATATATATAATATATAAGATATTTTTACAAATTTCGTCTGAAATTCAATAGGGTTCATCCGTGTACCACTTTACATCGTGTCTGAAAATTTAAAGTAAATCGGTTGAAGTGTTGAAGAGTGAATGTCCAGAGGACATCCCAAAATGTGACATTTTGACCCCTGATCGGGTGGAGGTGACTTTCAATATGGTCCATCTTTGGTCTATGGTCATCAAAGGTTTTTGTCTGGTGCCGAGAACTAATATTACATTTTCAGGGAGTTAATCGTTTCAAGCGTTCAAGGGTGTTAGCGGGCGGAGAAAACCCAAAATTTGACCCACTGACCCCTGGCGATCGGGCCATATTGGATCGGGCCATATTGGATCGGGTGGTGCTGAATTTCCATGGGGTTCATCCTTGTACCGCTTTCCATCACCCCTGGATATTTGAAATTCATCAGTTGAAGCATGCAAGAGTTAAACAGTTAACATTGGATAAAACCCCAATATTTGACATTTTGACCCCTGGCATTCTGCCATCGTAGATGGGGTGGTGCTGAATTTCAATGGGGTTCCTCCTTGTACCACTTCCAATGTTCTCTGAAGATCTCAAGCCAATCGGTTGAAGCTTTCAAGAATTAGAGTGTTAACGGTGGAATATGTGCCTAAATAGGCCAAAATCTCAATATTTGACTCA
>OMLI01102287.1:2481-14549 GCA_900302605.1 Rondeletia loricata
TAATAGAAGTATTAGTCTTTCTATTAGTAGTAGCAGTAGAAGTTGTAGTAGTTGCAATAGTAGTGAGAGTAGTCATTGCTAGGGTGTTTCTAGGCGATTGCTAGGGTGTTTCTATGTGGTTGCTAGGGTGTACTAGGTGGTTGCTAGGTGTACTAGGTGGTTGCTAAGGTGTTTCTAGGTGGTTTCTAGGGTGTACTATGTGGTTGCTAGGGTGTTTATATGTGGTCGCTATGGTGTACTAAGTAGTAGTAGATGATTGGTTGGTAAGGCTAGAGTGAATTGTGACATCACCCTTTCTAGCAGAGCTGAACATTCCGCCAGTCATATCTATGTGCCCCAAAAATGACTTTTAAACGTAAATTGCGGAAAAAAGACAAAAAATCGGATCACTTAGAAAAGTACAAGCATTCCCGAATATGCTGAACATTTTAAAGTTTGAACGGTGTTAATAGCTTAAACGGTTGAAGAGTTATTACATTGCAAAGATTTGGCGGAAGAATACGTAAATAAGGGTGGAATTTTTCATGGCAGTCAACAAATAAGATTCATCAGATTATCAACTGAAACAGTCACATGAAGTTAAATAATCCAGCCACGATATATTGTGGCTGGGTTCAAGTGTGAACACAACTGTACCAAAACACGTTGTGTTCATTGGAGGATCGCAAATCAACTAGGTGCATACCGCCACCTGCTGTATCGGAGTGTTGCTCTCAAGTGTGCTCGGGAACGGAACAACATTGGTAATGTGAAAGCTGGCCGGTGGGGGGAGTGGGGAGGGGGGACCATCGTTCTCGGGGACTGAACGGAGGCAACCGTTCCTAATGTGAAAACGACCTAAGAGAATATAAGTGTGACTTGCTGAAGCAAGCACACTAATAACTTTCATTAATAAGTCATTAACAAATCCTTAGTTCACATGTATTTACAAATGTTAGTTATGAACTGGATTCCCTTGAGACCAATAAATGATCTGCTAAAATTCATTAATTTTATACAGCACACCATTAATTGATGAAGCAACACATTGACCAGCTACTGGAGATCACTCTGCCCATCATTTATAAATGTGAATAAAGATATGACATAATACATAAGTTGTCATTTACTAACATTTGTAAGTTATGAAATACATACGAACTCATGATATGTTCATGGCTATTAAGGATTTGTTAATGACTTATTAATTAAAGTTATTATAAAGTGTTACCAACAAAGGCTAATAAGCACAATAAGACTAGATCTGTCTAATATCCAAATTGCCAGTTAGAAATTGAAGACTTGAGAATAGATGACCATGATTGTATTACAGCTAATGAGATGTTAAATGAAACATTGGAATCAATGCTGTGCTGCAGTGGTTCAGGAGGGGGTCTGAAACAGAGGCATGCTTTACCAAGCATTGGGTGCTAATGCAGAGAGACCATTGTTTGCTACAGTACAAACACAATAGGCTACTCATTTACAACAGTATGCCTGCCAGGTCAGTAGTGGGGTGATGTGGAGATTTCTTCACTAAAATGCTAGTCTGTTTTCTGTGATGTATTGGCAAGGGTTTCTAGGCTCAGTGGTTAATGATACAGGACAATGACAGTGCATAATCATCGTCTCAGTCAGGTTTCATTCAATGAATGAAACACTGCAAGAGTTCTGGACATTTATGTGCTTTGTGTATTTGTGTTAGTATGTCTCCCTTTTCTCCCCAGCACCATCTTCACACTGACATTAGAATTCATGTCAGAGCAAGGAGGGAGGATGATTCTCTACGCAAGGGAATAAGAATGGGCTAGAAAAATGATTAGACCTGAGGGAAACGTTAACGTATTGCACAAGTAATTGTGCTATGGTGTTTTCAGTTTTCCACGCATGCTTCTGCTGTTGTTCTTTGTCCTATTGTCTTAAACAAACACCTTTCATGGATATGACAGTGATGCTTGTCAACTCACTTACCGCAGAGGCTGTGCTGTGAGACAGTGTGTATGTGATGTTCCAGGCTGTTAGGCTGCCTGTATTAATTGGGCTGCAGCTCCTTCTCAGCACTGGGGTGGTATACAGCCAACTGCTGTTTGTGATCATGTAGAGCACACAATGTGGTTTGCTGGGTGTGCCCTTCCCATGGAAGTGTTGGCTCACTCAGTGGCTCACTGTCTATGACAGTAGAGGAGTTACTATGCTTTTTAAACATGTTGGAATTATACTCATACAACAGGCTTTGCATATGATTCGCCTAGTAAGTATTTTACCCTCACATCCTGTTACCCTCCTCATTTCTGAGCCTGCTCAGTTTTGTAGTAAAAGTTGAAGCAGGTTTGTCAGTGGTACTTGGTTAGTACTGTGAAGCCAGATGAATCCACATACCGGTATGCTCTTTGTGTGATTGGTATGCCTCCAGCATTGATTAAGAAAGGATAATATGGGGGTAACTTTAGATGTGAATTTATTGATGGGTTGATATTCTAGCAGATCGTTTTCGTTTTCTTTACATTTTCTTGGTTTTGCATCTGATGAAGAAGCTGTTTGCCATTTTGCTTGTTACGCTTCAATACTGTGTTCGTTGCTATGTGAGTCATCACATTCCATTCATGCTTCACATTTTCCTCAGCATCATGAAATCCATAAAGCATGCTTTCCAAAACCTTTTTGTCATATTGAGTTGGGCTTTTCAATGTGATTGTGATGTAACTTGATATAGGACGTTACGACCATTATTGTTCAAATGATTTCCTTATTATTCAGAGGTTTGATATTATATATCCCGAGGCAAAGTTATTCTGTGTTCAAAGCAGCGATTGTGTTGCCAACATTCAAACAATACAGTTTTGTCTAGTTAGTGAATCTTCAAGTCAGCCATACCTATAGATTATAAAAAATCAGGAGGCAACATTTAAAGCTGATATGCATGCAGATATTTAAAGGTCTACTGACACAGTTAGAGATACCATCATGCATCATAAAATGTATAAAAATGATGAAATAACAGCGAATAACATTTTTGTCTCATATTCAGCTGTGGAATCAAATCAGAGCATATCAATGAAGAAAACGGCAGCTGAAACGGCAGCACAAACATTGTTAACATTCAGAGCCACACAGTTCACTTACAAAATCTGTGAACATATCATAGGCTACCTGTAGGCAAATATTTATTCCCAGATCTCACATGGGGTCTTGAAGAGCGGCAACAACATTTCTTCTTTTAAGCCTCATGAAAAACACGTGTCACTTGATGACATGGGGTTAGAGATGGTAAGTGTTGTTCCAGTATGCGATGCAGGACACCTTGACACACCAGTAAGTTCCCCAAAACTTGTCACATAATAGTAATAATAATTATAATAATGATTATAAGAATAACAATAATAACATATAGCACATTTTGAAAAAGCCATTAGCAATAAAAGAGAATAAATGAAAATCAAAAGACAAGCAATAAAAATGCCTGGCATGAATTAAAACATGTTTAGATAAGAATACAAGAATGGGAAAATATGTAGAAACAAATTAAAGGCAGTCCAAAAATATGTTTTGAGATGTGATTTAAAAGATGTCTCTGAGTTTGCCAGTGTAAGCTCCTCAGGCAGGACGTTTCAAAGCACACCGCTTACTGTATCAGTAGACCTTTAACCTTTAACTAATTTCACTTAAGGTAGATGTACTGAAAATATATTGGGGACACTTGCTTAGTTGCATGTAATGTGCAGCATCCCGGCTTTGCCAGGAAAAGGATTCCTTTCTAAGAATCGCTTTGCCTTTTGTTTTGTTTGTTGTTCTGTCTCTGTCCTCTACAGGCATCATGGACTCGGCCCGAGCAACACAAGGTATAGCTTCTAAATGCATGACTATTTCCTACACCCTTTCATGTCAAGGGAATCAAATTACATTTTGGATGGAAACTGATCGAAAGTCCTGATCAAATAACAGTCAGGACCAATGTAAACCTGGGGGGAAAATGCATTAGCCTGATTGGCAAGTCTCTTTTGTTTACCTTTTTTTGTTTGTTTACTTTTTCTTTTTTTTCTGCATAAACTCAACATACTATAGCCTACTTCAGCTTATTTCCGGCTTTGACTGTTAAACTAGGCTGCTAGGAAATAAATGTATAATGAAATTGTGGAACATAGGGAGACTTCTGTTGTCATTTTCACAGATTTGATGCACAATTGTGTAACATTTCAGTGAATTGCACACCTACATGCGGTTTGTAGGCCTGTTTTCTCTCAAAAATGTAGTCCGCTATGAAAGGTAGAGCTCACACCTCTCTCTCTCTCATATACAGAGTATCTCTCTGTTCCCCCACCCACATCTCCAGCTCTCACTCAGTTCTATGCGAAATCGTAATTTTGACTACAACGTGCATTTGTGACATTAGAAAATAGTGAATGTGCATGAAGTTTAATTAATTTGACCAAAGATAACTTCATGAGAAAATAGCAGAGGTCTCTGTGCGGCGGCCTGGAATATCAGAAACAGGGACTCTCTGAAAGAAAGTGAAAGTTGGCAAAAGAACTGCTGTAATATGTGGCCACTTCTCCAGTTGACTTCAGAACCTAATACGTGTTTTCCAGCATACTTTCCCTGTAATAAATTTGATCACAAATACCACTTTGTCATTTCCGATGCTAATTCTGAGTGCACAATGCCAATACCGAGGACAGATCTGATACAGACTCATTTTCTGTCTTTCACATCTACACAGATGTACTGTATGGGTTCCCAATAGGGATGCACCGACCAATCGGCCACCGATTGCAGTCAACTGATAAACATTTTAAATAGGTCATTGATGATTGGCCTATCACCGTTTCAACTGCCTGTTCACATTATAGGGGTACATTTGTTATTTATATTCGTGTACCATTTGACAGTCCATCCGTTCTTCAAATGGTCCTGCTGTTTTAATTTCAGAATTACAGGGAGCACAGCGCAAAGAGAGAATTGGTCATTTAAGTTGACTTCTTTCTGAACATAGCGTTTTGAGAATTACTGATTATTGTTTTCATTCACTATTTTCAACTATTAATAAACATTGACAGCTCACATATATTCATTTCTGATGCTGTGTTATGAATTTCATAGCCTATATTATTACAAACAGTTTAATGTATTGGACAGAATGATATGCTGCCACAATGAAATATCTTTTCATGCACTATACCCGTGGCAGGAGGTGAGTAAGCACCTCACGCTTCAAACACACACTAGCATGTAATAACTATGTTTGGAGAAAAACTATGATTTACACATGGTTAGGCCAGCAATGTCATGCAGTCATAAGAACAATCTGTTAAATACAGTGCTATATTCAACATTTTCCTGTTTATGCTTGCTGTGGGCTTTTACATGATATAATCGAAAGTCTGGGTAAAATGCATCATTTTAATCGACAATTGGATCAGTGATCAGCTGATCACAATGTTACAAAATCAACAATCAGAATCTGCCCCAAAGAATCTGATCGGTGCATCTCTAGTTCCCTAAGCTCCCACCTTCTGCATGTTGTTACCTTTTTTAAGAAGGATAATAATGATCCTAAGCAAAGGCACCACTCCTTCCATAAGAGGAAGAAATAAATGGTCTACAAAATGGAATTATGCCATGCTACTTCATTTTATGAACTCTAGTCTACTTTAATTAACAACTGCTTCACAAATTACATCTCAGCAGCATATTTGTGTTTATGGTTACAGCTTGTGGGTGGATTGGTTTACATCGATAAATCTGATCAAATAATAATGTTCACTTTTTCCAACATACGCTATGGTGTTATAGTACAACTCTGCTCAGAATTGTGCAGTGTATCCCTAGCAAAAAATCCCATTGTAGGAAATACATAGGGGTAGGGGCATGTTGAGCATGTTTGTTGCAGATGTGAGTAGGCAGTTTAATGTTCGATTGACAAGCTGTGGAAGGGAAGGTACATTCAATTTGTGTGCAGAGCTAGTGGAGATTTGGAGAGACTTGAGTCTGACATGTACTCAATGTACACTATGCTCTGCTGTTCCTGCAGTACCTTTATCCTCTGCTGCTAAAGGTATAGAAACTGTTGGAGGGTTTTGCTATCAGTTTGTTTTGATTTATTAGAGTTGCTTACCACAAATAATCTTCTGTTTCCTATTTTGTACACAGTTCACATACTTATGTAGGGTGGTTTCATTCCTATTTTTATAGGCAGTAAAGTCAACAAATAATGTTAAAGTAAAGCTGAAATTGCTGGATGTTTCTAATAGACTCAACCACCCTGTTGCATTATTCATTCTGGCTCCTTACTGAAAACCATTGTTATGAAAATTTAATGAATCACCAATATCACATTGCAAATGAACAGACAATTTTCCTGTGGTAGAGGATGATATTCATTATGTGCTACATGTAGGGAATGAGGGGCTATAGTCCCTGAAAACGTTGTCCATCTGTGGTTGTGAAAATGAGCTATAGTAACCTTTTCACCTTATATTGTCCAAAAAGTAGGAACACAATATTTTACATTAAAATGGTATCAGAATTGAAGCTAAATGTCTATGTTGGAATTAAATGTTTTACATAGTATGGGGTGGTATGCAGATGCAGCAGTAAGCTGCAATACAGGGAGCGTGGGTCGGGGGTAGGAGGCTGTGTGTACAGGGGTCAGAATGAAAGGGTACTGTGTTATGTAAGTGTTTCCCTGGTCCTGCTACCCGTCATGCATAATAAATGCCCCAGACATGCTTTGTCTATTGAATTTTAATACAAACTAATGAGGGTTTCTCTTACATGGCTGCCCAGACTGGGGCCTAATTCAATATGTGCAGAAGCATCCGTCCCATTATTTCGCCTGCAACTTGGATCAAAGCCATGCAAATTAACCAAGAGGTACTTAGAGGTTCAGTTCTGCAGCACCATGTTAAAAGGACAATTCACATAAAAAAGAAAGCTTATCACACACTGTATAAGAAAGTCTCACGTGTCCCCAAACTGTAGACTGTATTGCACTGTTGAAATTGGTTTGAGACTTACTGAGTTTGAGAAATACTCTGTTCAGAGTAATATCATCTAGAAGACACTTAACATTTGCTGTGTCATTAGCAACTCAATTAGCTACAACTGAATATCTACAGTATGCAACTAAAGGTCAAAAACGGAAAATTGTGATGTGAGAATCATTTACACCTAAGAAGATAAATGCCCCTTTAAAAAGAGCCATTTGGTCTGTCTGGAACTTTAGACACAGAGTTGCAGACCCAGACAACTTGGTGTCACATGTCAACAACAGCAAAGAGTTGTTGACCCTGACACTGAAGGTTAGGAAGCAACTTATGCTTGGTTGTTGTAACAAGGTCATTTACTCATCTCATTAGCAGGCTTCTGGTGTTATTCCCTGGTTTCACATGCTTGTGACTTGGCATTTCTTTTTCATCAGTGAAACTGATGCATGTACTGTATATTACTAGAATGTGGGTGCAGGGAACACTACTACACCCAAATCACCACCACAAATAACTAACTTGCAATCTTAATTTATTATAAAATGTCAGTTTGTGCAATAACACTGAACACTGAGCAACATCACTGTAAAAGTGCAAGCATGGCATGTAAGCTTATGCTCTGCTGTCCAGCGCCATGCATCAGCATATTCCATGAGTTGGTGAGCCTCGTGTGAAAAGCCCTAGATGGTTTCTAGTGCCTTCACTCATCAATTATTGATAAACTCCTTTGTACTGTCAACTGTTCATATGGCTTTACACTGAGGAGTCTATGCTTTTTTTCATGGATTGTCTGTGTCTCTCTCATGCAACGCAGGCTTTCTAAAGACAACATGTTTTGTTACTTGTGAAAGATCAGCAACAGAAAGCAGAATTCTACAATGTATTTGTAAATGTACATGTATGGTCATGGAATAAAAGTATAATTTTATTATAAAAGTGATGTGATTTTTCAGAATTAAACCCATGGATTTTCTGCTCCCATGTAGAGTCTGGATGGGAACATAGTGGTGAGGAGTGATGCTCGAGTTTCCTCCCTCACTCTGAAGTATGTCAAGTATACAGACGCTGGTCAGTACCTCTGCACAGCACGCAGTGCCATCGGAGAGGATGCTCAGGCAGCCTACCTGGAAGTCCGCTGTAAGAATGTCCTCCTCTCATAATATATATATATACAGTATATATCAGGGTTCCCATGGGCCTGGAAAATCCTTGAAAGTTTGCTGATTTGAGAGAAATAAAATAAGGCCTTAAAAGTTTTTGAAAATGAGTGGATGGCCTTGAAAGTACTTGATTTTTTATTACAATATAGCAGCCAAATTCTTCATTCCTCTGTCCTAGGATCAACATGAAAACCCTCTGATAGAGATCTGTGTTGATATAGCAGACAATTTAAAATGGATTTCACCATGAGTTCTTGATCATGAGTTATAAATGAGGCCTCTATGATGTCTAATTTTGATCAATGTCATGTCTTACCCCAAAACATGCCAATTTTGAGTCCTTGAATTTCACCAAACAAGACCTTAAAAGTCATTGAAATGCCCTAGAATTTCAATGAACTGAATGAGCAGTGGCACTTTACAAACAGCATCGCTTGTCATCCACCTTCTAACTGAACCAAATGGGCATTGCCTCATCATACAAAGCTCATAAATTATTTTTTACAAGGCACTATTACTTAAAACAACTAAACCATCAGTGTTTTGGCAGAAGGTCTGTGTTGTTATCAATCGTTTTTTTTGTTTCCTAGATGCCCCCAAGATCCAAGGCGCAGTGGCAGTGTACACCTGGGAGGGGAATGCTGTTAATATGAGCTGTGACGTCCAGGCTCATCCCAGTGAAGTGTCTATTGTGTGGCTGAGAGATGGACTGCAGCTGCCCAACTCAAACACCACCAACATTAAGATCTTCAAAAGTCCCTCAGCCAGCTACCTGGAGGTGCAGTCATACACAGATTAATATAGATACATACTGTACACACACACACACACACACAGATCTTACACATGCACATACACATACTCCTTGTCATCAAGATTTCATGAGCATAGACTTGAAGTGAAGGGTTTTCTTTCAACTCCATTGTGGAACAAATCTGATGAATAATTCAGAAGAAGGAAAACTCAGAGCAACGAATAAAAATAGGCAACTCTAATGGACAAACAAAAGAAAAAGGTCACCTTCAGAGTGTTTGACGTAGAGGTCTGTTAATCTGTTTGGTACACTGCCCTTCATATATTTGCTACTTTTTTCTCCTCCAGGTAACCCCCGAGTCTGAAAATGACTTTGGGAGCTATAACTGCACTGCCTCAAATGAAATGGGTACAGAGTCCAAGGAGTTCCTCCTCATTCAGGCTGGTCAGTCATCATGTATTTTATTATTTGGTTGCGCTTACCCCTCAGCTCCCACTGACTGCAATACAGGTCAAAAGTGTAAAAAACAAAAAAGTGCATCTAAAACAATTAGAGTCTTCAGTTTTTTCTGCATTGGTATTCCATCCTTTAAAACTGTTGTTGTTGGAAAGGTCCAGCAAGGCTGCTCACTGTTTGCATTGGTTTGCATTTGGAGGGTGTGCAATTACCAGCAGTTAAGGCTGACATGGGATCAGCCAGCTATAGCAGCATTTTGGTGCGTTTTTTCCTATCTCCAAATGTGAGTATGCAGTATTCAGTGCAAGAGAAACAACATTAGTGTCACAAATCATAGTTATACAGATGAAAAGTTTCTGGAGAGGTTTTTAGATGCACTTTGGACGCATTGGGAGCTATGAGCCAAGTCAGTTTCAATGCTGTTTCTGTGGAGGCAGAGGATGGATTCTAAGGTGCTGGGGATAGATGGAAAGTATCTGCTACACACTGATGATGGGTAAAAAACTTGATGACATCAGTATTATCCTGTAAGCAGCAAGGTCATTGAATTGACATTTCTTCAGTGGGGAGTAAACACTAACAGAATGAGGTTATAGTGTAGTACTATATGTGAGCCTGATGTAGGCAAAATGTGAAACATGTCATTGGCTCCAATGTTTTTACTTACAATATGAGAGTAAAATGTAAACACAATGGAACTTTACAGTCTGAGAATTGTGGTGAGCTGCAATCCCACAGTGTTTATGGTGATGGTATTTCATTTCCTCCCTTAACTAGAGGTGCCATCAGCTCCATCCATCGGTAAGGTGGAGCCCTTCTCCAGCACAGCATTGGTCCAGTTTCAGGAGCCTGAAGCCACCGGAGGTGTTGCTGTCCTCAAATACAGGGCTGAGTGGAGGATGCAGGGCAGGAGCAGCTGGGTGCAGAGGATCTATGAGGTCCAAGAACGTACGAACACTTCTGTCAAAACATATCTTTATTGTCTTGGGAAAAATGGGGAAATGGACAACCATGGGGAGAGAAGAAAGCCTTCTACACCCCAACACTCATCTTTGGCTAATTTGTCCATATTTCTGAATTATCATGTTCATCCTCTTATTGTTATAATGCAAGTGCACAATCTAACTGGAATAATAGATAATGATAATAAACTGTATTTAATATAGCGCTTTTCAGTGTTACAAAGTGCTGCACAAACAATACAACAATTATGAATACAAATCATGAGGTAAACAATAAAAAACAATACATGAATTGAAAACCGGGTTATGTAAGAATAAAGTAATGAGTAGATATAGAAAGTAATATTCAAAAACGAATGAATAGATGTAAAAATAATAAATGTTTTCATTAGAGCACAAAAGTGAAACTTTTAGGCCGTCATAGTCTTTTAAATGGTTTCATATCTGTTGTTTAATAAACATCATTAAAATAGATGAAATGAGATTAAATATTCCCATTTTGAGTTTATCACCATTTGCTTGTGATGAAATGAATTATGCGGGTGTGTCTGTGACAGGGGACAGTTTTGGTTTGCTGCTCGTCAAAGTGTCAAGGATTTTTCAGTAGGGATTGCTCTCCCTCTGATATTGTGACAGGCTCCCTCAGTGAGGTGACTATCACAGGCCTGAAACCAGAGACCAACTATGAAGTGAAGATGTCAGCCATTAACGGCAAGGGTGAGGGTGAAAGCAGCCCTGCTGTGTTCTTCAAGACGGCGCCTGTCCGTAAGTTGCACACACACACACACACACACACACACACACACACACACACACACACACACACACACACACACACACCCACACACCCACACACACACACACACAACCAACGTTTACATGCACAGTAATAATTCGATCTTAACCTGATTACGGCGGCGGCCGCACTGATCCATCAGAAAACAGACAGAATTACTGACGGACAGATTTCTGTTGGTTTGTTCAACCTGCGCAGGTCAAAGGTCAGCAGACACAGTAACCTGGATGCTCATTATTATCTCGGGATCACAGCTAACACGCCTGTTTTTGCTGAGTCAGCCTGATGGTGTTGCCGATGTGTGGAAAGACTAAAGTAGGAGAGATCATGACTTAGTAAAGGGATGACAGAAGCCTCTGGCGGGTTTCTGACACGAGCCTGAAGACCCTGTTGAACTTCTCTGCTCATTCCAGACAAAAGGGGGCGGAGAAAAGACAAAAAGGTCGACAAATCAAAATGGAGCATGAGGCGGGCCACGACTTCCACTCTGTTGTTTACAGTCAAACACAGTCGGTAACGCGTGAGACTGCAGGCAGACATGCTAACACATCGCTACCTTCTGTATCTCAGTCACTTTATGTAAAGCGTAGACTGAGACAGCCAACTACAATCAGCAACCTGCTGAAGTTGTGATCTCGATATAACGAGATGAATGAAGTTATGATCAACCGGCCGCTCTCAGCTTCTGTAGAGTCCCAGTCATCAGGCTGTTGGTGTTCAGGGAAACATTCTCACTACTGGTTAAATCAGACAGACAGGAGAAAAACACTTCAAAGCTCCACTCAGAAATATGCAGATGGATTTGATTTCTGACTGCAGACTGAGGATAAGAGACTTTCATATCTCAGATTTCAGCAGAGAAACCATAAAGATTATCAGTGGAGACTCCAAACACACCTAGACACACACACACACACACACACACACACACACACAGAACAACAGCCACCGAAAAAATACTTTTGTTACAGAGTCCAT
>OMLI01102289.1:4028-16695 GCA_900302605.1 Rondeletia loricata
GGGCATCAGGAGCCAAAATCAGGTCAGTCAGCCAGACAGTCAGTCAGCCAGTCATCAGACACTCAACCCCTAACACCAAACGGTGGCCTCTCACCTCATCTCACCTCATCTCACCTCATCTCACCTCATCTCACCCATCTCACCTCTCTCACCGCTTGCTCTGTGATACAGTCTCACTAATTTGTGTAAGCTTTGCTACTGCAGTGGCTAAATTATGCATGACCAAAAAAAAGTATTTTAGTTACAGGTAGATTGAGCTAGAAAAGCAGTTTTGTGTAACAAGTGTGGAATTTATTAAGTTTGGACAATGCTAACGAAACATTTTGGTAAACAGGCTACTGTGTTATGGTACTTAAAGACACCTAACCTACTGGAGCGTAGCAACATAGTAGAGTGGATCCATTCTTCTTGACAGTAGTGGTTATTCTGATTATTCCAGGACTAATAATTTAAGGGATAATTCCAGTTATTTTCAATCTGGGCCTTATATTCCTATCGATCGATCGATCGATCGATTCAGTCCAATACAATCCAAAGGGGCCATGGGAAACTCATAGTCAAACCCAAAAAGTGATTAAAACACGTCCTTTCAACACAATAACACTCACACTGCAGTTACACATAAATAGCTGTGATTGAACATGTCAGTTAATAGTCCATTTGATACTTTTTTGTCATTGCTCACAGTGTTGCCAAATCTTTTTCAAGGAAAGTAGCTATTGGCTGCTCAAAAAGGCACTACAAGTCGCCAGATGATGTCATACACTAATTTGCATATCAATATGCTGTGTGGGAAGCGCTGTGATCATCAGACCTCTCTGGATTAGACGAGCAAGTAGCGCAGTTCGGCATCAGCTGTGCCAATTTATCACCGAATGATTTGGGATTCAACACATTAACATTAACACAGGTATATTTGGTGCTAGGTGCTTTTTTGAAATAAAGTCACTAAAAAGGTCTGAAAAGTCACTAAATCTAGCGACAAAGGCACTAAGTTGGCATCACTGGTTGCTCACACTCTTCCTTGTTTACTCTGCTGGCTGCCGGTCTAATGCTGCAATCACGTCATATCGCAAGACGCGGAAAAACGGGATTTCGTTTAACTTGTTGGAACGCCCACATCCAAAATAATTTGTATTTATGAATTTAAAATCAACCATAAACAAACTGCAGCTAATATTGCTCGCTTTTTTTAAGTACTTTTGATTGTATTAGTGTGAATATATATTGATAATTTTGTTTTTATTACCTTGGATTACAGACATCGATGGATGTTTACCGCTTGTGTTGACACAATCACACTAAGGTGGGAGATATCATAGCCCACAAAAAATGTCCACGTATCCTACTTGTAATTACCACTAGGAGGTTGACGTGAATGGTTTTTCCCAGTTGGCAGATCATATTTACAGAAAATCTGATGTGACTTGGAACGCAGTATCAGAGCATATCTAATACTGCAATATACTCAAGTTTCAGGCCATGGATAACCGGAAAATCAGATGTAGGCAGGTCTCATTGCCGTGTGAGTGTTATTGGGTTGAAAAGGACATGTTTTGGGTGATTTTACATTTGACTGTTTGAGTTTCCCTTTAGGTAGGTAGCTCTACTGTGAAGTAATTTATGAAATGTTGATCAGAATGGATTGGCATGATGGCAAAAACTAGGAAAATAAGGCCCAGGTTGAAAATAACTGTAAATATTATTTAAACTACAGCAACAGTTGATGCTGCACACCTAGCTTGGTGCTGTGGGACCGTACAGCCTCTGTACTTGTTTTTATTTATTTGATTGATTGATTGATATTTTTTTTATCTGTAATATGGAAACTTTGTATCACCAGCAGCACAACACGACACTGTCATATAAATAAATATCTGTTGTGCTACTCTCTATCGCTACTGATATAACATAATAGTGGTTCAATCTATACAGAGTTCATGAAAGCTTTTCAGTTGCTGTTGTAAACACGCAGTGTCGGGTAGGTCTTAACCGGGAAAAATCCTCTGGCGCACAGGAAGTGATGTGTTTCACATTCCCAGCAGTAACAGCGATGTGTTTGGAATAAGTACAAGAAGAACTGGGTAGTTTGCATGACCAGCGATAGCCACCATGGCTGAACAGTGTTGGTACCTGCAGAAAGTTCATCAACAGAAAATCCAAGGGAAAAGACGTCACAGTACTGGCCACACTGTTTGATTGCCAAATGAAATTGCCAAAGTACAGTCCAAAAACAGCACAGGAATGATCGCTTATCACCAAAGATGTCGCCAAACAAACAAACAATAAATAAATAAAAATAAACAAGAATTTTAAAGACTACCACTTTAAAATGTCAATGTGAACAGCAAACTACATAAAACCGTGTTATTGTTAAGAATACTTTATCATGTTGAATTAATTATTGCCCAAATTATCAAAGAATAAACTTCGCTGCTTGAAATCTTTTCCCTCATGATTTCACCAGTAGCCTAACGGTCATTAACACTGTCAAGAGGGCACCTCTTAAAACTGAGTGCGTCTTGCTTTTCCCTGCATGGTGTGGGCTGTGCGGATGGGGTTGTCATCGGTTTAGTCCTCGCCCTTGTTTTAACACATCTCCAGGGATCGCTGGTTCTTGAGCAGACATTTACATTTACTCTTTTTACACAGATTTTTTCCTCTTTAAACTTGTTTCTTGGCAGGTTGACCTGTCGAGAGGAAGCCCACGTTGCCTCAACGCCAGTTGAGCTGCGTTCAAAAGCTGTTAGAACTGCGTTCAAAAATGCCTCCTCTGGTTTCAGCTGCTCCAGAATGCCAAAATAAATCAATAAATCAATGAAATATAATTATGATTATAATTACAATAATATTTGTAATTCAAACAGAACATAAGTCAATGTGATGTTGAATCCATCATGACTTGTCTGTAACAGCGGACTTGACCAATGAGCTCTTTTGTTCTGGTCATTTCATCATCACTTCCTTCTTGGTGTCAATAGATTATCTGTTTTGTCTAGACTATATAGAATTGTATATTTTCCATGAACAGTAAATGACAGAGGGCTAACTATATAAGCACAAGGGCATCTGAAGAAAATCATATTACTGTATAAGGGAAGGATTCAGAAAGGGAGGGACAGATTCTCGGTGGTAGACCTCGCGTTTGTTGCAACAAGTCTGATATGGTATGCAGGCCTTAAGCAGATACTCCTGATTCAAGTGCTTAGTATTTCAAGGCTAGAGACATGGAAATCAGTTATGCTTTGCAAAAGAAGGAATATCTCCATGGCCTTGTCCTCAAAAGCAGGCATAAACGCATGGAGGCTCACATGATTCACACACACATCCAATCAAACATGCATATACACATGCTATTTGGCAACCAGTTCAACTAAGTGTGTGTGTGTGTGTGAGAGAGAGAGAGAGAGAGAGAGAGAGAGAGAGAGGGAGAGATGGAGAAAGGCAGACAAAGAAAGAGCTCCATGGCCTCCCTTCTCAAGGAGAGAGTGTAATATAACTGGGAAGGCAAGAGGACGTGGGAGGCAAGCGGGTGGGTGAGGGGCGAAGGGGAGCCCATCTAAACTCATTTTGAAAATCAGAACTTCTTTTCTAAAGTCAGCATTTCAAATCAGAGCGTGTCCCCTCTCATTTAATGCATCATTTTGCGAAGTGATAAATTTGTGAATTAGACATACATCCTTTTTGCTTTTAAGATACTGGGCCTCATAAGGGAGGGAGCAGTGTGGAGGATTTAAGAGCGTTTTGCCGTGTCAAACGTTAAAACCCACAGGGAGAGCTTCAGCACAATTAGACCGGGGTAAAGGGAAGAGAGAGAAAAAACACACAGACAAAATCAGGATCATAAGAGCAGCAGCGTTATTCGTCTGTACAGTAACGTGGTTATCTGTCGCGGGTGATCCTTTTAAACGCTTCGTTTCCAGGGATAAAAGCAGAGCGGAGGAAATAAACTTAGTTCTGCCTCCAATCTGCAAATCCTTGGTGGTCATGGAAGATGATCCCAATTTGCTTCTGAGCAGCACTGTCAGATCTCACAATAATAAATAATTTAAGACTTTAAGCGGCAATTATGCTCGATAAATGTGGAAAGCCTGTAGACCACTGCTTGCTGTAGCCAGACGATGTTGTGGTTCCTGCAAAAATACACCAGTCGCTACTTATGTCATAGTCCATAAATCATGCTAAAAGGTTAATTAGAAATATTTGATTGTGATCAGGTACATTCCAGGACCCACTCCAGGTCTGTAAGGATAAACAGAATGATTTATCCTTCATACATGATTTGTTTAGGCTTGTTAAAGCATTGCTTAATTCGAGTGGGTGCTACTCTTAAGGTCAATATATGTTTTTACAAATTCAGATTCCAACAACAGCGGTGAGGTTAGTATTTTTAGGGGTTCAAGAAACCCTATTGTTTTGTTAGGATTCTTCTTCTTCTTCTTCTTCTTCTTCTTCTTTCTTCTTCCTCTACCCTAAAACGATCTGTACCTCAGAAACCGTAAGTCCTAGAGTAACCAAATTTGGTGGATAGGTTTCAAATCTCCCCCGCTACTCAGGCAACAAGAATTGTCCAGATGGTGGCGCTATAACAAGCAACTTTATGTTTTTACGTAAGGTCTAGTATAAAAATGTTTTTTTCTCCCTCAGATTCCTTGACTGAAGCTGAATCCATTGCACATACGAGTTTTCATTTACGGCTTAATAGTTTTTCCGCCATGTAGAATTTTATGCTATACCTATTTTTCACGATTTCTCCCGCAAAGTTGATCCAATCTCAACGGAATTTTGCACACACCATATATGGGGTTCCTAGAGTATGGCTATTACAGAGTTTTTTAAATCCAAACTGAAAATCCAAATCTTTTGGCCATGGTGGTGAGGCATAATTCCTAAACACTTGATGTTAGACCAACCAAACTTCAGATATATATTTGGAATGGACCCCAAAGTGTGACAGACCACATTTGGTCACGTTCAATAGCACCACCCTCAGGCCAACCTTGCAGCAGCAACTATTTTTAAAAATAGTTGACTCAATCTTCACCAATCTTCCATTGTACGTATTTGTTTTCATTTCAGTCTTGACAGTTTTCCACCATTTAGAATTATATGCAATACCTATTTTTCGCTATTTCTCCTGCAAAATGTATCCAATCTCAACGTAATTTTGCACACAGCATATATGGAATTCCTAGATTACGGCTATTACCCAGAGTTCATACATACATCAGGACAAATTGGCAGTTTTTCAAATGGCAATATGTCAGTCACCGAAATGTTGAGATGTAGAACTTTCCCCTAATGATGAATCAAGCT
This sequence comes from Rondeletia loricata, assembly GCA_900302605.1. NCBI lineage: Eukaryota > Metazoa > Chordata > Actinopteri > Beryciformes > Rondeletiidae > Rondeletia > Rondeletia loricata. The sequence continues at coordinate 9,345 of OMLI01102289.1, forward strand.
TACATTCTCACTGTCAAATAATTTGCTCCATAGGCTTGGACCCCACTAATGGCCGTTTGCGGCTATATATATATATTTTTTTGTAATATGTTTCACTCTGATTTCAAGCATTATTGATAGAGAAGTTGGGTCTGACACTCAAGTGCTGTTATGCAAACTAGTGATGTCACACACCTTATGCACCTCACAGTTTACAGTATACATCGGGGTTGGAGCGATGGTGTAAAGTACATAAAAGTGTCTTGCTCACCTGAGGATTAATAGGCCTGCCAGTAGGAATGGACTTTGCCAATAATTGCCCAAAGCACCATTAAAGTGAAACAACGACACCATGAAACGATGCAACATGTATTTTCACGTCACTCCCAGTCTGGACTGTCACCAACTAACCAATCAGCCAACCAGCCAAGCAAACAATAGACAGAAACAATGTGAGCCAAGGCTTGGAGGGAGATAACATAGGCCGGCCTGGTGTCAGAAGGCTGTGGTTTGGTTTGTTTTCTCTCTCTGTGGTGTGGTTTCTTCTCCCATGGACTGTCTGCCTTCTCTATAAGCCACACATTTGCCATTTGTTTCTGCCAAGAGTATGCCAAATCATCATGTCTCTGCCAGCGTCCACAACTGCTGAGGTGAGACACTGAATTTAAAACACTGATTACGCAATTTAACAAAAAATGAAAGGGAAATTACTCTCCATTGCTTAAGAACATAACACATTTTTGGATAATGTAATGTACGTTCATTAATCTATTTATAAAAGTAGATTTAGAGTAAACCTCCCCCCAAATTATCATTACAGTAGTTCCTTTTCGAGAAAGAAAATAGTGCCGATGCAGCATTTACTTTTATTACTGACTGGGAGCATTTAATTTAGTTGAACTCTGGGATGTGAGCTGTGAGGTCTGTTAAACAGCACGCTCATTTTCATTTTTAGGGGCTGCCGAGGGAAACAAAGCCAGAGAGCACCAGAAATTGAGACAGAGTGACAGAGAGAGAGAGAGGCTATAGAGTTTGGCATGGGCCACTATTTACATAGAAGAGTCACTGTGTCCGTTTGGGCTAGATGTTTCGGTGGCCACAGGAATCCTGTGTGTGAATACCTGCATTGAGCCACTGGGGCAGAGGCAACGCTGTGAGACCACGGACAGGCAGGAGCCACTGGTCACCACAGTTTGAACATGGTGCCCTCATGCTGTTTGCTCCCCTGCCGCCTCCTCTCCTGTATGGCCACCACTGTGTTTGCTCATGCGTGGATATGAAATAGCAACAAATATGATGTGATGTGTGGACCTGAGCGCCATCTTGCAGGAACCGAGATGCATGTTTATTAAATTTTTTCCTGCTTTAAAAAAAAAATGTGTTGCATGTTTGTCTTCCTCCTGACAATCCCAGTACAAATGGCTATGAGTAAAGACGTATGTCCATAAACGAAACATTAATCTGAGTGGTGATAGACCGCGTTGTTTAATTTGATTTTGGTGAATTTTCGAATCATATCCTGCTCAAGTGGAGTGTAAACATTCTCTGAATGTACACCTTGAATGAAGCCAAGTGGTGTCATATATAATCTTCATGTTGTTTATCTTGTTTTTCAGATGGCAAAGATAAATTAAAATTTCAGATTTAATCAAATCAAACTAACTGGCCTGTGCAGCAAAATCTAATTCATGTAAATATTTAAACATCTAAATGTCATACAGCTACTGTACTTTCACTGACCAAGTTTGTTGGCATAATGTTTTCTTCACAGGCAGATATTTATTATGTATATTAATATTTAACTTATTGTTTTCTACACAAATAATTCCATAATTTAATTAGAAACAAATCTATAATTTTGATGCACAATAAAGCAGCAAATAATTGTTACCAGATAGCAATGAATATACCAAGTGCAGAAGTTGCACCAGTATACTGCACTGTAGTCCTACACAAACGAGTATTGAGCCAGAGTATTGCTGGAATACCATGGATGTGGCCACAGGGGAATGGAAAGAGAGGAGAAAAGAGGAGGGAACTAGAGCGTAGGAGTTTGAAAAAGAGACACGGGTGAAAGAGAGAACTCCCAAAGACTTAATTCTCCTCCGTTCTCTTTTCAAAGCCAACAAGGTCTCTGCATTCCCTGTCATTAGAAAAGCTGAAATCTTACAGTGAAAAGTGGGGAGATAAAATTGCATTATATGAAAATGGCATGCTGCCACTATGCACTGTCGACAGATTCTTTTAAAGTTAACAGGCCATATAATGTATCCACTCAAATATTAGCCCCTTTCCCACAGGCTGGGGTTAGTCATGGAGAGCTGGGAGGGATGTTTGTGTGGTGTGTTGTGGTGGGGGTTGAAATAAGCGTATTATCAAATTTGACTCTCAAACTGCCTCATTTCTTGGATGCATGAAATGCCCTGTCTCTTCTGTGAGGGTGGCTGTTAATGCTGAGTGGCAGGTACTCCAGAACAGCGCCAGGGTCCGGTCTGTCGCCAAGGTGATGACGTTATGGCAACCAGCCGTCAAACGCCTGGACAACCGCCGCCGTCGACAGAGACGCTCGCCAGAACCAGATGCTGCTAGCATTTCCACCAATTAGGAGTCAGGAGCTGGGTGCCTGTCGGAGAAGGAGGCCAACAGTGAACGGAGGAACAACACCATCACTGTCAGACGCAGGGCTGCGACCACTGAGGAACAACAGAGCTACGGTAGAAGAAATAGAGGAACGAAAGAGAAAGAAAAGACAGAGAGAAAAACACTGAACGAAATAGAGAAAATAAATTGCAGTGACTGTTGCCCATGGTTACTAATTAATCAGGGAACTTCATCAACTTGTTCCAAGAAAGAACGTGAGAAAGGGGGGAAAATAAATAGAAAAGATACAATCTGGCTGGCTGACTTTTGCAATTCAGACTAGTTTTCCTGAAATACACAAACCTCCGTGTGACAGTCTACAACGTCCCTCCTCTTTCCTGTGCTGAAGCACGTGATCGTCAGCATACTTCACTCAGCTGCAAGTACATGTTTGCAGGCAAGCCCAGGTCCAATTCACCTGAAGTGTGACAGAGACAGACAGACAGACAGACAGACAGACAGACAGATAGATAGATAGATAGATAGATAGATAGATAGATAAAAAATTGTGCCACAAAGACAGTACTACTTCCATCATCGCCATCATCATCATCATCATCATATTTAGGTTACATTGAGTAATTAGAGGGAACAACAGGAAGAGACTTGCAGTCAGGGTTTTGCTGAGCGTCGTAACAGCAGCGCTGATGTCCTCGGAACATCGAGAGCACTGTTGTCTTGTTGAGCATGTTCTGAATGGAGAGTAATTTCATGTCCTTGTGTAAAAGTACACCCTATTGTTTGGGAATTAAGTACAGCGTATAGGCCTGTAATTATACGTCCACAATAGCGGGTTTTCAGAAAAGTGCTGGAAATAGCATTGGAGGGTTCCGGTCTGAGCTTCGAACTACGGAGCTACTAACAGGCTGACGGACTGTAAAATGGCAGAGGGTAGACAATAGAATCAGAATATTTTTACTGCCTGTGGATTGGAGGGAGCCGCCGCCATTGTCCAGTGACTTCCGGATTTGCGCTGCGGTGCATGGGTTATAAATGTGGGCACATTGCTATGAAAGCTTTTGTTAAAGACGAGGCTATTGTTAAGAACAGTTAGGGGAGAGGAAATCAGGAAGAGAAAGAGAGTGAAGTAAATAAGATAAAAGAGGAGTAAAGAGGAGGGAGTTAACCAAGGCACAGAAACAAAATGTAGAGAGTCCAAATAAGATATTTGATCTATTCCACTCCACAGCCATTTTGTATCCTGAAATAACATCATGCTTTTACACCAATTTCGTAAGTGAGCTGCCTGGCCTGGTGCCTAACTACCCAGCAAATAGAGGGAATAATATCATTATATCATATACAATGGAGGGAAATCCCAGTGGTGAGCAGACTGCATGAGCAGCTGTCTGATAGAGACAGTAGGCGTGCGCGAGTCTGTGTGTATGCATGTGCGTGCGCAAATGTCTGAAAGTGTGGGGGGAGGTGTACAGTAGCTGTGTGCGTGTGCGTGTGTGTGTGTGTGTGTGAGTGTCGTCATTGACTTTGGCTTTCTAGTAGGCTCCCGGGCAGTGCTTTACCTGGGACCTAATCAGTCAGTGAGCCTCACTACCTCCCGGGACCTCCCAGCTGGAGGGGTGTGTGTGTGTGTGTGTGAGAGAGAGAGAGGGAGTCTAAAGGGGGGCTGCAGACGGCTGTGCTGAACAGTATTGCCTTCTGGGAGCCAGTTCAACCCCGCCTTCTCAGTCTCAGTGCCCACGGCTCTCTCTGACTGGCCACAGTCAAGGTGATCTTCTGTTCTGTAATACACACCTCCACAGGTACACACACACACACACACACACACACACACACAGACCAACACACCTGTGTGGAAATATTACAACATGATACAGACAGATTGAAATGTCGCTTTCATTCTGATGTATAGGAGTTAACTCAAACTGTCATGTACTGCATATTCACACCCACACATACCACACACACACATGCAGACAACACAAAATTGCTGAATGGTGGCAAATAAGGTCACATAATTTCTTTCCATATAGGCAAACCTGATTCCTTCCCTAATGTTGGGGGAAATGACCTGCACAAATTAATCAGCCATCAGTGTAGTTCCTAACTACTTCTGACAGTATTTACTGGACCTGGCAGCCTTTGTCTGGAGCTGGGAACACTAATGGTGGCCAGGCGGCGGTCTTACTCGATGAGGAGATGCTGGACTTCAGCCACGCCGAGCTTCAAGAGCCCCCTGGGCCTCAGTCCCTTGGGTGAGCGAGGGTTCAGGGAGAAACCGCGCACCAGTCAATGCCAGTCCACAACCCTCCAAACGGCCAACCTCCACCTGGAGAATCGCTTTACGTGAAGAAAAAGAGCGAACGAGGTGGGGAGAAGAAGAATGGTGAGGAGAGGAAACATAGCAGGTTGCCATGACGAGGAAGCAGAGGAATAAAACACAAACAGAGGCGGGTGGCACTTGGGGTTGTCAGCAGTGAGAGCTTGACAGCTTCCCTGGCACGCCTGGCTCCCTCTGTTGCAGAAGTCTGGTGTACAGAAGAATCTCTCCTCTCCTCTCCTCTCCTCTCCTCTCCACACAATGTACAATCTCTCTCGTTTAAACTTGAGCTTTTCAGTCCTTTGACAACCTATGACAACTTGTGTGTTGTGGTACTGTACCGTCCCAGACTAATCCTCTATAGTCACGGTCCACTGGTTGTGACCCACAGTGACAGGAAGACCACCTGTGGCCTGCCAGACTGTGACCTAAATGGGGCTTATGGCAGTGTTTGTGTGTGTGTTTGTGTGCTTTTGCCTGTGTGTGTTGTAGTCTTGTGTTTCATAACATACTGTATGTGTGTGTGCATGTGTGTATGTAAATTTGAGTTTCTTTGTAGCTCACATACTTCCATCAAATCTGTTCTCCCACCACACAGATGGGCCTGCAGGATAACATTGGAGAGACAATAACTGCTGATGACGAGCCGACATACTGTGGAGGACCTGGCAAAGGAGAGCAGGCTATTTCTAATGGGGGAAAACAAAGATGATATAAGATGTATTGGACCAACACAGCAGAGCAAATGAACAACAAATGAACAGAGCTCAGTGAAGGATAAAATAACACAGTGGAGAGGAGGCGTCCACAAACAGCAGTAAAAGCAGTCCTGTATCGATCCGGAGCAGTGAGCCTGCCAGCTACTGCTGCCTTCCTCTTTCCAGGAAGACTCTGCACATACAGGATAGACCTTAAGGCATCTCATTGCACCCTGTGTATTTTTATATGTGTGTGTGTGTGTGTGTTTATGTGTGTGTATGTGTATACATTTTAAAGAATGTGCGCATATATTGCCCTCAATCTGTGACCTCAGAACTGAGGAAGAGTCTTTAGTTTACAGACATGGAAATAATTCAAAGGACCAACCTTTACCATTTATTATATGGTCAGTTACAGAAAGCAGGCATTGTGTCCACGCAAAATCGCTAATGAACATCCATCTGACAGACAAGCCTGCACAGCATTAGTTGACACACAGTATAATCCTGATTGCATATGAATTAAGTGGAAGTGGATTGAAATGTCACAGTGCACAGAGTGACTCAGTGAGCCACCTGGAATATATGACACCACGTCTCCTCTGGTGAAGGCAGGACATCCCTAGCATGGGGGAACTGGGTCAAGGCTGAAATATTCATGGTGTAGGCTCCACCATATATACACACACACACACACACACACACACACTGGGGACAGACCTCAGAACTGGGAGCTGCCAGCCTGTTGCTGGGGTGCAGAGCTGAGCTGGGACAGCTAATCCTGCTGGTTTGGGTGAGTGTGTATTTGCATGTGTGTATGTGTTTGTGTGCGTGTTATGTGATCTGTTGTCAGGAGAAAAGGTGACAGCAACTGGGTACACAGACATATCCATCTTCGGTCCGCTCTCTAATGTCACTTATGGACACAGTGTCCTCCAAACGTGAAAGAAAGAGGAAAAGTACTGCATCTCATAGGTTTATCCTAAAATTGCTGGTTCATGGTGTTTTCAGAGTTTCCCACAGGCTGGGGTTAGTGTACTGGTTCCTTTACTCTCTGGAACTTACTTTTCTCACCAGGCAACACTAGTTTCCCGGATTGTCGCTATCTGAACACCCAGCGATTTCAACAAGAACTTATCCACTGACTCTGTAAAGGCAGAACTCTCTGTAGCACGCATGTAGTCTGCTGCTGTTCAAGTGTCCCTGCATCTGTGGATGACGCCATGTCACACAAATACTCCCCACCGTCATTGTGTGGTATTATGTCGAAGAGAGACAGTAAACCATGCAATTAAAAAGCAATTCCCGAGGTTGAGGGACCTGGACAAGTGGTCAGATATGACAGGGTAGAGGAATGACTGGCCAGAGTCAGTGAATGTGGATGGACAGAGAACATAATATGGAGGGCAAAAGTACAGTAAAGAGTAAAACTGTTAGTATCTTACACAAGAGAAATTGTAACTTATTATAAATTACGCACCACATACACTCCGTCAGTCTGCCCCAGGGCAGCTGTGGCTACGGCTTACACCGGTGCGAATGTGCATGAATGAATAATGGTTTCTGTAAGCGCCTTGAGCATCACTCTGTGATGGAAAGGCGCAATATAAATCCAATCCATTATTATTATTATTATTATTATAACAACACATTTCTAATGAGACTATAGTTGTTTCTCCCATACATGATGCAGTGGCCCCTTTATGCCCCTTTTACAACTCCTTTATGACAGATCAGTAGCAATTACAATTGATTT
>OMLI01102342.1:2113-16799 GCA_900302605.1 Rondeletia loricata
ACACACACACACACACACACACACACACACACACACACACACACACACACACACACACACACACACACACACACACACACATACAGAGAGAGACAGTAGATAATACAATCAATCACAGAAGACATTTTCTATCTTTCTCAGGACTATGATACCAGTTTGACAGAGTTTGCTGCAAGAGTTTATGACCTGCAACACACAGGAGAGTCAAAGGTCACGCAAGAAAAGCTTCCTGCAGATGTGATTTTGACTGCGGATACAGTCGCTAAAGAACTTGACGGGTATTATGAAATATACTTTATCTCATTCCTGGCTTCAAAACACAAAAGTCCATCTTATGGCATTCCTCAGAATGAATAACCATCCCCATAAAACGACTGTATGTTCACTAAAAATATCCATGCTGCGGATACAATCACTTTAAAGGTGCTATCTATAGCATTTTCACATCAGTAAGTAATTACCACATTCATATTGAGACATTGGTATACTTATTGTAAACAAAGGAGAGCATGGCAGCCTCTAACAGCCTCTACACTGCATTTTACATTGTGTGCCACCGGGACGGGATTTGGCAGGAAATCTGCTGTATTGCTTCACGGCACAAAACAGGAAGAGGCCGCTGTTCTTCCAGCACAGAGTTTCTGGGAATGGCAGGCGTGAAAGGCCGATGGAAAACCTTTTCAGTAAAGCAAAAGAGAAAAGTTGTCAAGTAGCAATATCCTCAGTGTGACAGGAAGCAACAGGGTTTATGATTTCCCATAAATGTGGTCTTATTTTGAGAAACACTAACAGTACCACTGATGTGAGATATAAGCTGCCAATCATCTCCACCATGGTCTCATTTGTTTACAGCAATTAGACCAAGGAACCACAATTAATTTGACAATTATATGTTGATGTTTAAAAATGCAACACATAGCACCTTTAACGTTTTAAAATCTCATATGAACTCCTACTCATTCCTCACTGGTTTGCTATCTCTCCCTGTTGTTCCTACTGTAGCCTTAGGTCCAGTTTTCTACAGAAGAAGCAGGAATCTGCAGACAACGCTGCCAATAGGGTCAGAGAGGTCATCAATCAGCTGCAGCAGTGGAGCCAAACAGTACAAGCTGTACCATCACAGACAAGCCAGGTAATACCAAGCTGTCTATCCATTTGTCTAGTTATCCATTCATAAATACACAGATAATTAAAGCTTCCACTTTGCAAAAAAATTATGTATGAAGATGTATTTGCAATCATTTAACTGAAGCTATAATCTCTGCCAACAATACAACCTAAAATAAAATACAAGTCATCAAGGCTTATTTAAGATGAAACTTTAATATATAGTATATGAGTATATGAGGGCCAAATGAATAAACCACATCAGTATATGCAGAGAGTCTATGAACATTGTAATGTTGTTGCTTGTGTACTTCTTTTTGCCATTGCACATAAAATACAGTTCAGTAGCCGACACACGGCCCATTACCGAATATGATTCTGAATAATAATCTGAAAATAAATAAAATACGCTTGATTTGAACTGACCCTTGCTGCTCTTGTTATGATCCATAAGTGCATGGCAATGATTTGTTTCCTTGAAAGCACAGTACCAATAATAACTCAAAAAATAATGTGAGCTCCTCCCACCCCTTCCTATTTGAGTGTGCACTTTGTGTTGATACCATTACTATTATCTTTTGCCCCATACTGTTTGGACAAAAATATATGATTTGTCTAACCAGGTTGGCACAGGATGCAAGAAAAGGTATTATTTTGTAGAGCTGTTCTTAAAATGCCATAGGCACATCCTCCATTTTTGAATAATAAGGCCCACTCTTTCTCATCTGCGTGGTACGTGGTAAACATAATAGACAGATAGATAGACTGACAGATAGATAGAGAGATTGGTAGCTTCTATCTCACACCAGTGGTATTGTCAGTACTAGTGTTTCTAAAATGAAGACTACATTTCCCATACACCCATACACACCTCCACCTCCAAAGGTTTTCTCTTTGGCTTTACTGAAGAGGATAAACATGTTGGAAGTATTTTTTCCAGCGGCCTTTCACTCTTTCCACCATCTGCCGGTGCCAGAAAATCAGAAAGCTTAAAGAGTAACTAAACCCCAAACCCAAATCTGTGTAAAGCTTGACATCTAAAAAGCATGCTACTGAAATTGCCATCTGCTATAGGCTGATCTTTGGTGCCAGGTGATGTCACCACCTGTTGTACCCTACACTGTGAGAAACATACAGTGTATAGAAAGTGGCATCACCTGGCATCAAAGATCAGCAAGGCTCATTGTTTAAGGTTCAGTGTTAACTTTTCTTGAACAGAACTTGGCTCAATGGGGAAATAAACCCGGAATACTTTAGAGGCTATAAATTTACAGAAATGTAATTTAATTTACCTGAAAAATGTTCTTTCGAGATCTAGACACATATTATTTGGGTTTGTTTCCCTGTGTGTTCTTCATAGGCAACTCTGGAGGAGGGTTTGCAGCTTCAGCAATCCCTTCAGGGGGCGCTCTCACAACGAGACGTTTTTCTGTACAGTCTTGGAGAAAAGCTCACAAAGAAACTGGAGAAAAGTGCCTCAAATGCCCTCAATAAAAGCACACCTCTACTCGACACCTTATCCAAATACCTGGTGAGTTTCCTTTTTGTCACAGAGGTGTTAAGTATTCTACAGTACATTATTATTATGGTTGGAAAGATGATCATAACTAGGTATTTAATATTTGTGTTTGATTTGATGGGTTTCACAGCTGAGCCAAGGTCATGGTGAAGTGGAATTGGGCAATAAAGTATTGCGGGGCAAAACTGATGAAGAATCTTCTAGAAGTGAAACACTGTGTTCAGCATCACCTGATGAAACTATGGCCGCGTATAGTCCTGGGTCCCCTCACCCTTCTTCCACAGGCTGCAGGGGAAATTCTCAAAGAGATCAGAACGACAACAAAACTCAAGTCAGAATATATACTTCAGAAAAAAGTGATCCTTGCGCAGAGCCTGCCAAGGAAACATCAGGAAGACCAAGTGTGGAAGCCGATGGTACAAAACAAGACCAAGGATGTATTTCTATGCAACAAGCAGAGACTTCAGGCATGTGCACTGCAGGTAGCCTCATGGAAACACCCAGGGAAAATGCCTTAGCCCAAAATCAACTCTCAGGCACTGAAATCCCAGGCGTTTTTATATCAAAAACCCATGAAGATACATTGACATGTATCAAACCAACCCCAGGCACTCAAAAACCAGAGACATTAAAGTTAGTGATTGATGCTGAAGAACAAGAGAAACGTTGTGAAGACATCGGTGTGACCTCAAAGAAAGACATGGAGTTGCCTCAGTCTCAGCCACAGCACATAAAGCAAAGGGAAAACATTGGAGTCAGCGGCCCAGATGTATCCAGCTCACACGCGACAGGCCTGTGCGATGCAAAGCACCAGAAAACAGACGTTTCAAGTGCAGGGAAGAAATCCATGATGCACATCCAGTCGAAAAGCAGGGAAAGGACACTCACTACATTAAACAGTGCTGAATCAGAGCAGAAAAGCCTTGATTGGAATATCATTGGATCAAAGGAGTCTCAATTAGCAGATTCATCGTCAGAAAACCCCTTGTCATTAGTAAGTACAGAATTGAAGGAATTAAAATGTACGAGTGCCAAATTGCCATGCCAAGAAGTAAAAAGCCCAAACTCCAAAAGTCCTGACAGTAAGGTGTCGAATTCCCCCAAATCATGTGGCTCTGTTGCTGAATCTGAGCTCACTGGCACAGTTCTTTCTGAAACAGTACAGATGGCAACATGTTCTGGCATCACACAAGAAGAGATGACAGACTTCTGTCACACAGATGAGCAAGCAGAGAGCTCAGTCCCATGCACTGTGGATGGCCCAGTGCAACCACTGACGGCAGATGCCTTAAACCAGACACAACTCCCTGCCACTGACAGCACTGACACTCAACAGATGACGGCTACTGGCACTGCACAGACAGAGACCACAGGCATAAGATATGCAGGGATGACACACAGAAAAAACACACAAAAAACGACTGTGTCAGAAAGTCTACAAGACAATGCTATGCTCCAGAAAGCAGAAAGTGAATCAACATTATCTGCATTGCTGGGGGCCACAGAGGGGCCACAGGGACAGGTACAATATTGTATTATTATTATTTATTTCATTTTATATCAACATTTCACTCCATGGTTTTCTTTTCTTATTCGATATGCCATCCTTCTTCGCTTTTGAATGAAATCAAACAGTTAGCATGGCTGTCTATCATCCTTGCTGGCACAAGACTCATGCCCAGCTAAAGCCACAGTCCTTGCTTGTATAAGAGACACTTTTAAAACAATGTTTGACATTTACAGGCCATTTTCCTTTCCTTACCTTGAATTGCCTGCTGCTTAAGGCTAGAGTGGGCGTGTGTTCGTTGAAACATGGCCAGCTGGTTGTTGTTTTCTTCCCTTGGATTTTTCTGACATTTTTCTCACTGTAATTTGATCCTAAATCCAACTGGAACTTGATATTTGCTTTTAGTTAATTCATTCCATTAGCAAGTCTTTCTACCGATTGGTATTTGGAAGTCATTATTTAGCCAAAGTCCAATCATAGATTGAAGTCTGGCATTTACCTTTAGATGGAACCTTCTTTATCCTGTGTCAAGGAATTCTCTTTTCTCAAGACAAATGTACACTTACACTATGGATGAAATACTTGATCAAGTGTTAAGTCAAACCTTTTCTGTTATTGCATATTTTCTTGCTTTTTGCACAGAATAGATTTTTAATTTTGGATTATTGTAAAGGTCACGTTTGCAATGTGCAACTGCCGGGCTTTGAACATTGTACACCATACTGGAACTAAACAAGTATTATCTTCATCAACTGCTATTTAAAAACTGTTGAACTGGTCATATGAACACTGACATTGATAAATGTCTGTAACAGTAGTGAGAAAGATGTAGACATGCGTAAACCTTCGCTTAATCGTAGACAAGCTCTAAATCAGTCACTTGTTATTTCAAATCCACTTCCCGCTCTACCTGCGCCCTGCTCTAAGGCACGCCTTGGTCGTGTCCAAACACTTTAAAAACGCACCTCCCTTGTTTCTGATCTAATGGCCTGACAGTTCGTGTTATGTTATAGCTGCTTGCCCTGTCTAACCAAGTCTTAACAGATCAGTGCTTTCCTCAAAGACGGTAGAGAGTCAGAGTACATTTTTAAATGAATACCGGTAGATTAGAACTGGGCCCTTCTCCCTCAGGGCAGACAGCTCCCTACTCAGGCACATTCTTGTGTTAATAGCTATGCTGACTCACAGGGCCGCCGTCAACACGGCACTATTCGCTACTGTTGAACTACGAAAGAACAGGACGCCCTGTTATTATCTTGGGCCAGTCACGGGGAAGAAGAAGGCTAAAATGTGACATCACCCTGGACTTTTGTGTGTTCCCTCAGATCCAAGAGGGCATGGAGCCGGAGAGAGGGGCATCGGGGTTGCCATCCGAAGTTGGAGCTGGGGAGAGGACAGGTGGATCACCAGAGTCCCCCAAACACCGGTTCACCATGCAGGACATTTTGTCTGAAATCCAGAGCTTGGTGGAAAGAATTGACATTATTAATGTGAGTATTGTATCTTGCTTCAGCTGGAAAAAGAGCTTGCTATGTTAGAGCTAGGCTTGTTAGAGCTATGATAGGCTTGCTATGTTACAATGCATAAATGTCTTGTTCCTGGGAAATATATTGGTTGGTAAAGGTTCTGTCGTGACACAGAAAGTTAGTTGCATATTCAGTTGTAGAAATGAGAGAGAAACGACAGAGTGAATATTCCCTCACTGTGTTTTTTATACAGATCTATATAGTTTAAATTGACATAGAAATGAAAGTTCTGTCTTAAACGGTGTGAGTTATATGCTTTGAAATATAAGTGCATAGTTCCCAAGTCTCCACAAATGGCAAGAAGTCAAGTGTAAATACATGGCTCAGTGAACAGATAATAATGGCAGTTTGATGTACCTTGAGATTGATGATACTGTATTCCCATGATGCCATTGACAGGAAGATCCACAGGAAGGAGCTATGAGCCACAGGGATTTCCTGCAGGGTCATTAGCAGGGCCTAATTACTCAGTATGCACTGACTTGCACTGCTTTTTGATACAAAGTGTGATGCTGTATAACCTTAGAAAAAAGATAGCATTTTTATGTATGTATGCCCCTGGCAATAGAAGAAAACTAAAAGATAAACCATGCTCAATGAGCCTGACAGGAAGGAATGCAACTTGAATATTTCTGGTCAATTCTGTTGCCCTTGAGGCCCAGTTTGTAAATAAATCATTATCTATCTGTAAACAGCGAACTATAATTTGATAAACTTGTTTGCTCTCATGGCCTTTTATTTATTTATTTATGTATTATTATGTTATAGCGGGCACAGCACATGGATTTAACTTGGTCCATGGAGTCCTCTCCCAGCGAACCAGAGATTAAATTGGTACGAACCGTCCTAAAAGTTCTGGCATGTCGCTATCAGCCAGCCCAGCTCAATGTCACAGCCATGGCCAAACAACTGGAGGAGGCAGAGGTGAGGGTTTTACATATTTACCCCTATTTTGGCCTTTTCCTAGTCGGTCCTTTATCCTGATTAATGTAAGGATGTAATGTTTCTTAACCAGTTTTCCAGTCGCAGAATCATCTCCTGCCTGCCAGCTTTGATAACCTGTTCACTCCCCAATTATCAGATTCACAGTTATGCCACGAGGTCTTCTTCTAGCCTTCACATTGCCTTCTTCAGACTACTCAGAACTACCCAAGCTTAATTTTCTGTGCACTATGATGGTTCAGTGCTTTTGAACAATTTACTACATCATTGGCTTGTTCAATTATTTTAGATTTTTAGATTTTAACTTTTTCTCTCTTTTTTCATTGTGCTCACTCTGTATGAGTATCATAATTTTATTGTATATCTTCATGTTTTTGTACATTAATAACCAACCACTTTGTCCTCTTCCTTTAGGGGAGGTTCATCCACAAACTCTCTGTGGGTTCTTCCACCTCCTCTGTACCTTCCTCTAACTTTAGTTTCACAACAGTTTTAGTTTGTTGCAATTGACAATGCTGCTAAATAAACTAAAATAAACCTACATCTGTTCTACAACATTTGAGCTATGAGTTCATCACAACAGGCAATACTGTACAATAATATCAAGTCTGTTTGTCTGCTGTCTATTGAAGGACTACAGGCGCTGTGTGCTGGAGCAAGTAGCTACAATGAACTGTATGATTGCTGCCAGGGTTTGTGACCCAGAGGCCCTGAAAACCATGGAGGGACGATGGAGTGCTGCACTGCTGGATGCCTCTGCCACAGTACAGGTCAAAGCAGCACAGCTGGACCAGGTCAGACAGTATCACAGACAGATGAAGGCTACCAGAGCATTACTGGAGGTTCTAGCTGCTGAGAAGGAGAAAATGAGCTTGTGAGTAATCCAATGACTTAAAAACTAAGCTTTTGCTGCAGTTAGTTATTGCTATAATCACTTGATTGATTGATTTAATTTATTTGAAAGTAAAAAATATATACACCACAAAAACCACAGGATGTTACCTCCCATAAATGCAGTACATACACATCACTTGATAGTGATAATGTGTGTATTTGATATACACTCACATTCTTTTCTCTGGGTTTTGTCAGAAATGTTTTGGGAAGCAGTGCCCTTCAAGCTGAAAAACTCCATGTCCTTCTGCGAATCATGCAGCAGAAGAAAGGCATGATGGAAGAGCTGCTCCAGTTAAGTAGCCAATTGTCAGTCCATTTGAGCGAGGCTGAAAGTTCAGGTGCTCTGCTTGCACAGCTTGGGGATATCCAGGAGGAATGGAGGCTTTTAGAAGGGAGTATCAAAAGAGCTCTGAGGCACGCCTCAAACTCGTCCTCTCAATCCTCCCTCTTTTTAAAAGAGGCTGCGCAACTTCAGGCCAAGCTTGAAGCTCTTCAGAAAGCCAACACTTTCTTTCAATCCTCTCAGACAATCCACGACAGCAAAAGCACTTTAGAATTTGTTTGCCTGACCACAGACCTAAAACTGTGTAACCAGCTTTATCTACACTTACAGTCACAGTCAGATGCTCTTGGCCATTTCTCTCTAGGATGGAAAGAGAAGGACGAGATTGGACGTGTTCTTCAGAAATTGAGGTCCTTGCTCAATGTCACCAAGAGCCAGCTTGACACTTCATCACCCAGTATTTGTGGCACTTCTTTAGCTAAGATCGACAAGCACTTAAAGGACTTGGTCATCTGGGCCAAGCAGGCAGAGAACCACATCACACTTGGGAAAAATTTAGCCCTTTTCCCTGAGGAGGCTCGTATCCAAATTGTTGAAATGAAGAAACTTCAAACTGCTATTTTGTGTAGACAGTCCAAGATGCAAGTAGAAGTTGAAGAAATAAAAGCCATGGCCTCTGACATGGAAAAGGAGGAAACTGACCAAGTGCTTACCTCACTGAAGACAATAGAGGACCTCTATGAAGCCATTGCTGACAGCTCGGTTCATGTTCTGGACATCATGAAGAAAAACCTGCAGGAGAGGGAGAAGCTAATACGCCAGCTCGATAGCATGGATGCCTGGTTAGCAGAAGCACATGTTAAAAGAGACCCCTATGCCCATGTTGAGAACGTTTCAAAAGCCGACATCCTAAATCTGGAGAGCAAGCTTAGGACCCACAAATTAGCCACTGAGGAGATAGAGAGCCAAATAGCTCTGGTGGACATTCTGGCAGAGGATAGTAAGGAAACAGCAGTAGGGCTAAGCCCAGCAGAGAGCCGCTACCTAGTCAACAGACTCTCAGGCCTTTGGACAGAGTTAGATGGATTGCTGGCTCATGAGCGAGCAACCAGCTGGGAATTAGAGGAGTTAATTCATGAGCGGACCTCTTCAGATGAGGAGTTATCTACTGTCCAGACTAGCTTGAAGCAGATCTCTACTGACCTAGAGCAGCAAACATTCCCTTTAACAAAGGAAACCCTTTCAGCCTTTGCACTATTGAAACACATGCTAATGGAACATCAGTGTCAAATACAAGAGCTTCAGCACTGCCAGGAGGCCAAGCGAAGCTCCCTGTTGTGCACCATTGGTGAACTGCAAGACAGGGCTAAAACTCTTAGTATCCATGCCTTGGAGCAAGACAAGTATATGTACCTCCAGAAACAAATGGAGGAATCCAGGGATATTGCCAAAGGGCAAATCCAGTGTGCCAAAGATAAAACAGTCAGTGTGGGTGAGAGGTTCAGACTATGCCAGACACTCTTGGTTGAACTTCCTTTGGTGAAGACACAGTGTCAAGAAGCAGCTGACCAATTGGAGGCCATAGCTCAGGACTTGTACCCATCACAGCTTAATTCAGAGAGGCAGAGGATTCGCCATACCGTGGAAACTTTGGTCTCTTGGGAGCACGCTGTCACAGATGATATCAAAAACCTGGAGGGCAAGCTTCTGGAAGGTCTATGCTTCCGCACTGAGCTTCCTGCCTTGATAGAGCTTTTCCAAAGAACAAGGCTGGAGCTGGAGGGAGCTGAACAAGTGGACCCAGACGAAAAGGCCATAGATATTACACTACAAAGGTGTTGGGTTATTTGGAGAAACCTGGAGTCTGGGATGCGGGTGTTAGAAGCTTTGGGACAGAAAGAAAAAATTTACCTGAGGACCCATTGGGAACTGTACTCTCTCAGGGATGCAACCATGCAAGAGTGCCATTCACGGATGGTAAGCTAAAATATTTTTGGATAATAAAGTTTCAGCCTTTTTGAACTTTATGATGAATTTATGATGCATTTGTTGTCACACTAACATATGCTTGATCATTTAACATGTATCCAACAGGAGAGTTTGTGTCTGGCTCGAGAATCCTTGAAGGATTACCAATGGGCTGCTCAAGGAGCAATAGGCTTCCTTCACAATGCTGAAGCCACCTTCATGTTAGCTCCTGGAGGGTTTTTGGACTGTATTGAGGAGCAAAGGCAGATCCAGCAGGCTCTAGCTACCCTAGAAGATGGTCTCCAGGCTCATATCTACCACCTTGTGGAACTGGTGCCTCAGCAACCCTGCCTCTCCCGCCCAAAGACTGAGCAGCTCCACATTGGCATCTTGAGTCAATTGTTGGTGGGAAGAGCTACACTGGAGGCCCAGGCCCAGCTCAGGCTGGATGCCCTGCAGAGGTACGACCTTTTCTCACTTCCCACTGTTTACAGTTCGTTGCATGTTGACATGTTAATATTAATTACATTAATAGTAAGTCACGTAGTGACAGTGTAGAATGTTATCTTCAGCTAATTATGTACTGAGTCAGCAAATCAAATGCAAATGCGTCCATTGTTTTTTTGAGGGCAATCTTTCACATCCTATTTTCAGTGGATTTATCCAGCTCCCCTGTCTCACGATAGAAGGCTCAGAGCCACAAAGCACATATCAGGTCTTTTATTCCACATGCAACCACGATATCTCATTGAATGTTTAACCAACTGAATGTATACATTTACACCGGAAACTGCACATTTGAACATCAGTAAATTTAACCTCAAATTTCCATGTGTTGACAAAAACGTTATTATTCTATTCTTTTCTATTCTATTGGGGTTATAGGAGGCGAGGATAAACAATGCATGTATGAGAGGAAAATAAAAATCAGCCAAAATGTTACATGGGTAAATCATGTTAAATAATGCACAGGTAGTAAATAAACTCACAAAGCGCATTACACAGCTAATTAACTACCCTATCTAACCCTACATAAGGGGGGTTTCCTGTCCTCTTCACCTGTACACTAAATACTTTAATGTGCACATGGAGATACGTGTTTCTGATTAGTGCTATAGACTGCATGGAAACAGGGCATAGCAGAAAAGTTTTACTAATTGGTGTAATAGTCTGTGAAATAGAGTGAAAGAGTCTCAGCTTTACCTGGATTGTCAGTTCTATCTGAAATGAATAAGGCACTTGGAGGAAAAGACTTGGTGCTGATGTTTTTCTTAAGCAATTTAATTGATCTCTAATCTAATGAAAAAATGTGTTGCACTCTGAAATGTTGCTACTTTTCCTAACACCATCAAAATTCCAAATAAGTTCACAGTGTGTTTGTAATATTACAATTAACAATAATCAGGAAGTGTGCTCCTTATTTCTAGTTAATGCTTTCAACTCCATCAGTGATTTATCTCATTCTTCACCCTTGTAGGTGTGCAAAAAGAGAACTCAGCCACAGGAAGTGTCACGAGAACATGCGTCAACTTCTGTCGAGGTTTGAAGCCAGGCTCTCAGAGTGTGCTGCAGAACATGTGACTTCATATGACAAGTGTGTTGAGCAACAAAACAGAGCTAAGGTAGGTTAGATGCAGCATTAATTCATCGATGATTAGCAAATGTTTAGACACAGCATTAATTAAATGGCTTTTGTGGATATATACTGGATCTACTTGGGCCTTGTATGGACATTTTGACAATTGGTGTACAAATAATTCTCAGCGTTTGTTTAGATCTGTTTGGAGTACCAGAAGGCTGAAAGTTTGAACAATCACAGGGACGCATTTGAAAGTAAAAACTTACCAGGCATTATCTGAATTGTCCTTTTGCAGTGTGTCCCATCCATCTGGTCCTCCAAGCAAGTAAAACATAAAGGCTAAGACGTTTTTGCAAACACTATTTGACCCAGGTCCGATACAAGTACAGAGAATACTGCGTGACTCAAACCTTTTTAAATCTCTGCATAAAGTTACTGATGGAGGATCTCCGCAGCCTTGCTGGGAAGATAGAAGAACTGAGAGCTGGATGTCCAATGCAGGGCTGTGGGTTTGGCAAGGACGGGGAGCTGAGCGCCCTCTGGAGGCGCTGGGTGTCATTACGACGTGGCGTCGGCCTCCTGATGGCACACTCGGAGCAGAGAGGAGAGGAGTGGAAGGACATCACCACCAGTGTGAGTTGTACTATCCCCAGGAGCTTTCACTGCTTTTGCACTTACAAATTATTTGATGAAGCATAGATGGTTCATTCTTTAAACAAATGAATGAATGCTAGAATTGCAGCATCAACATATAGGACAGAGATTCAATGAATACAATCAATTAAAACATGTTTTGAAGATTAAACTCTATTTTCTGTAGATGGAGCAGTGTTGCAGTTCTTTGGTCAGTCTTCAGGCTGAGCTGCCTGACTCCTCCACCATGGGCTCCACCCAGGGGGAACCCCAGGAGCTTCTGGCCCAGGCTGAGATCCACCAGGCTGGTGTGGAGCAGGAGCAGCAGTCCTTGGCCTCCCTGGAGCACCGTCTGGAGCATGCCCTGAGCTTATCCAGTCCCCAGGACGCCGGCAGCCCTGGGCCTGTGGGCCAAAGACTGGTGAAGATCCAAGAGAGCTTCAGGAGGTGCGAGACATATATTATACATGTGGAAAAGTTTCTTGAATGACAGGGATGCTGAGTGGATAATGTTCTCCACAGCTTGAAAGAGAGGAACCTGGTGGTGGTAACGACAGCCCTGGCAGAAGAGCAAGAGACACAGCGAGTCCAGGAGGAGATAGGAGATGTGGAGCAACATGTGTTAGCCATGCTTCCCTCTCTGGAGACCTGTTCGAATCCACGCCAACAACAGGTCAGACTCTTTTTTATGCTTTACAGTCTGACAATTGGAAATGGGTGCTCAGTTTTGGAAGTGACTCTTTCTATGTCAGTAAAATAATACCATTGCATTCCAAGTTCAAGTTCATTTATCTATATAGCCCTTTATCACAAGCATGTCTTTACAGGGACTTTACAGAAGATGAGCCAACCTAGATCTAAGTGAGCAACAATCAATAGAATTACAAAACCATGAAAGACAAACACGGTGAAGCAGAACAAAGCACAAGACACACAATAGAAAATGTTTAGCAGGACAAAGCAAGCCTACCTATTCTACAACCTTAGACCCTCGAAGCAAACAAGAAAAAACCCTTGGCACTCGCTGTCCATTCTGAATACACTCTGATTTTTAACAACCATCCTGTGGTTAACTATTAAAAAATCACCATGTATTGTAATGCTCGCCAGCCATGTCAAAAGCTTCCTTTCATCTACAGTGCTTGAATTATTTATCAACGCTGAAATGGTGAGAAAAGTTTACTTGTTAATTGCAGATGGCTCTTTTAATGTGCTACAGTGCACAGTAGCCTCGGGGTCCATTTACAAGTCCTCCACTCCAGAGAGATGCATAAACTATGTTTGCAGGTCTGTTTTTGTCAGTTGCAGGCAGCTACAGACCCCATGGAGCTACACTAATTAGGTTACAGCCTGGCTATAAGTGGTCTTTTCATATGTACTCCAACGGTCTGAACGGTCTCATCTGTGAATAGCCTTTGTACCGTTTCAAAGCAGTACTCCAGCAAATGGGAGCACATTTTCTGTTAGCTCCAGGGTCGTGACTCATTGGTTGTTAGGTCCTTCATAATTAAAAACTCGAGATCTGTTGAGAGCTGTTTGTTTTTTTCTTCAGGTTCGGAGCACTGAGTGTGTTCAGTTGCCTGTAGTGCTTCACTGCAGCTTGACAAAAGAGTCATTAAGGACATGGTTTCACTTAGAAAATGTCCCTTGCACTGCTTTGCTGCTCTTCAGTGCTATCGGCAATCAATACTTTTGGCATTCTTAATTTGGACTCTGTTTTGACTAAAGCAGCTTCTTAAACTTAGTGAGAGCATTCAATGAGAGCATTCAATCAGTTTTACTGCCAGTCATCCTTCCCTTTTAAAAAATACATTGAACTTGTGAGGGACTGTTGGCTTACCTGCAACCTTTAATTGAAAAATTTGTTAAAGGAAAGGAAGAGTCAAAGGGGAAACTTTTGACCCTCTCTCTCTCTCTCTCGCTTTCTGTCCCTCACATTTTTCCGTCTCGCATTTCTACATCGACAGGGGCTCAGAAAGGACTTGTTTTCCCAGAAGGCCAAGCTACAGTGCATCATGGACGGCGTGCAGAGCAGGTATGCTGAGGTTCCAGCTGATATCGGCAGGCGGATACAAGAAGTTCAGCTCTCCCTACAGAGAGCAGAGGAGAAGGTAACAGGAAACAGAATTGAATACATCCCAAATGTTTGGTCAGATCGACATGATATATGAAAAGCACACCGAAACCTCTCATGTGTGTGTGTGTGGTGACTAGGCAGTAGCGAACAGACATTTTCAATGGCAGGTTGAACTGGCTTCAGTGAGTCTGTTTTTATATTTACACATGTACTGTTAGTGCTGCTATGTGTGATTCAGTTCAATATCTAAAATCATTGCACATGTTGCTAATGGATGTATTGTGCACAAATTCTTATATACTTCAGGAGTATATACTGTACTTCTTGTATACTTCCCAGTGGTCCTGTAATTTCTGGAATATCATGTACTTTTGAATGGGAAGGTTATTTTCTTTAGTTTACTAGTTAAATTCAGACACTTGATTCCCAACGTCCCTGATGCCATGAAGAGCAGAGGAGAGAAGTGCTTATCCTTGAGACGGGTTTCCCATTAATTTATGGGAATATCAGCTCATAGCTGCACATAGACATCTTGAGTATGTTTGTAAGTTGATCGTCCTGATATTTGGCAGTCTTGGACAAATTATCTGTGTGTGTGTGTGTGTGTGTGTGTGTGTGTGTGTGTGTGTGTGTGTGTGTAAAAAACTG
>OMLI01102354.1:6299-16633 GCA_900302605.1 Rondeletia loricata
TTCAGTTACCCCCACATAGAAAGAAACCTAGGCGCACGCACACACACACACACACACACACACACACACACACACTTTATATGCATTATGTCTACCTATGCGCCAACCAGTGTTTCTTTGCAGCATCTGGAGTGGATGCAGTTGGAGAGGTGGTCATGCACGTGGACATCTTACCCCAACCCAACGGAGAACACAAGATCAATGTCAAAGGTAAGAGGGAATAAGAGCGAGAAGGAAGGTGGGAGGGTCACTGTTTTCTGTCATTCTTCTTCCCTTCCTTTGTTCCTACCTTCCTTCCTTGCTTGCTTACTTTGTTTTCCATTCTTTCCTTCCATTGGCCCTCTCAGTGGCAGCTGCTAATGACCTGAAGTGGAAGGCGCAGGGTTTCCGTCCCTTCGTGGAAGTCTACATCATCGGCCCCCACCTCAGCGACAAGAAGAGGAAATTTGCCACCAAGTCCAAGAACAACAGCTGGTCGCCCAAGTTCAATGAGAGCTTCCAGTAGTGAGTATCTACTGTATCAACTAATTGAAGACTATCTTCTTTGATTTGTCTCTATTTCCCAACCAACAGAAAATTGGGAGCCCTTCAATTTCAAACATGACTTCAAACAGTCTTTTGGTATATTTGTGCATGCATGGCTATATGCTCGGTATTTCAGCCATTTTAACATTTTGCTAGTTCAAACAACTATGTACCAATTGATTCAGATTTGCAAGGTTCAATTGTATACTGGTTGACTTAGATGTGCTGGAGATGTTGGATGTGCCTCTTCTATTCTTGAGTAACTGGTTTGATGAGGCATACCGATGTGAAGTAAAACATGGATATGACTCCCCCTTCCTGTTGCCTCTGTCTTGTTTCCAGCTCCCTGGGCACGGAGGTTGGTCCGGAGAGCTATGAACTGCAGGTTTGTGTAAAGGACTACTGCTTTGCCAGGGAGGATCGCACTGTGGGCATGGCCGTACTGCAGGTGAAGGACATGGCCAACAAGGGCAGCGTTACCTGCTGGCTGCCTCTGGGCAAGCGCGTCCACATGGATGAGACGGGCCTGACGGTGCTGCGCATCCTTTCTCAGCGCAACAACGACGACGTGGCAAAAGAGTTCGTCAAGCTCAAGTCAGACCAGCGCTCAGCTGAGGAGGGTCGCAGCTGAGGGAGAGGGGGAGACCAAGGACACACGTGCACAAATACACAAGAGACATGATAGACATAGTATTATGCACACATATACATATATTAGTACTCACAGTTACATAGATAGACAACCATGTGCAATACACAAGCACACACATCAAAATGCTATGTTGTACATATATCTGCATACATTATGCAACATTAGCATTGCAATATTCTCAAATGCAAATATAGAGAAATATGTTTATAAGCATTCATATCTAATTTTGAATATCCAGACAGCTCCCATATGCAAAACACTTCTTGGCTTAGTGTTTGCCACACATTTGCAAGCACTTGTCAATCACTCACTCAAGCTTTCCTATAACATATCACACCTTTTATATGCTGTACATTTCTAACCTAGATGTGATATAATGAAAAACAGAACAACAACAAACCATGTTAATAGTTTGAGAAAGACCACTTTGCACTTTGGCTTCTCTGTCTCTTCAGGAGAGCAGTCCTTGCCTCGCTATGCTGTATCTGTACGTCTATCTGTCTGCTTGCCTGCCTGACTGTCGTTCTTTCAGTCCGTCGCTCTTTCTCTCCCCTGTCGTTTGCTCTGCTTAGTCTTCCCATGGTGTGATGTGTTGTATAAGTTGGAGTTCAGGCACAGATCTAAGATCAGCATCCTTTCCCCAAATCCAAACAGTAAAATCACAAAACTGACCTTAGATCAGTGTCTAGGGGCAACATCACCCCTCGTCTGTCCTGTAGTGTACTACTTCCTGCATGTTGACCCCAGGAACACTGTGATTCACTTGCTGTTACCATGGCAACAGATGTGCAGAATCCCCCACTCCCTCCTCCCATAAAAATGGGCACATCCAATAGACACCTTATACCTGTGTGAGCATGGCGCATATAACCCTGGTAAAATAAGGTTTTATAATGACGACCTAACCCTCACTACCATGGAGAAGACACACAGACAACGGAATCATGTCGAGGTTTATATGTGATATATTGATAGTGAAATGACTTCGAGGCAAATGTTATGGCCATAATGTACATAGATACTTTGGTGGATGTTTTAGTTTTTAAACTCAACTGCTACACATCACTACAAAGGAGCAATACCCCAGTGTCGGACACATCGAGGCATCTTCCTTGTATGTTCCCCTAGAGTGCACATTTACTCAAAAAAGGGCTACCGGATCAGTGGACTGGGATGTCAGTTTACGCACTAGTAAATGCTGTCCATGGTTATAGAGGCAAATCAACCGCAAAGGTTTGCCCGTGTGCCCCTTTACCTGCTTTACCTGTCAAAATGGCCATAAAAACACTGTCACACTGCAGACATGCTATGATTCAGAACGTCTTCAATGAGTTACTGTATGACACAATGACATTATGGAGGAACTTCAACTAAATCCACTCAGTGGATTGCCAATGACAAAAGTTGGTGGATTCTCTGCCTTTCTCTCAACATCCGTCCTCAAGACTGCATGTGTGCCGAGCCCGTTCGACCACCGGGCCACATGAAGTCCGAGGACGTTCGTCAACAAGCAATGCTGACAGCTAACCGAATGACAGCTCTCTGGAACACATGTATCGTCCTGCTGAATGCCTGCACACTTCTCTAAATCCAGCTCTTAAGGCAATAGCGGTTTGTTTGTATGTTCACTCAACCTCTCTTGGTTTTTATGAAGAACAAACCCGCTGTGAACACGGCTGTGTCTTTTGTTATTGTGTGTGTTAGTGTGCGCGCATGTGTGTGCGCGAGTGTGTGAGTGTGTGCAGGGGCTGATTGTCATACCTGCAAAATGGGCTCTGAGATTGTGAGCAATATATTGTACTTAAATACCCAAATGTATGCGCTGCCTGTACACAAGTACCAACTGCAATATCCAGATCCAAGGAATGGGAAGCTTATGATTCTTTTTTTGTTTTTTTTATCACCGAGAGGTTTTCTTTTATGGACTCATAAAATTCCCATTCCCATAGGAAGTGGTTATGCTTTTTCTCAGAAGTGCGGGACATATTTTGGAATACTGGATAAGGGAGAAGTAAAGTGTTTTGCCTTGAGTAGGACCAAATTTGCACGGACCAGAGTTGATGTTTCTCAAAGAATGAAGCCATCAAAGTCACCGCCAAGCATTTATGGTATTCTGGCATCTGAGTTTCAGACACTTCCAGTACGGTATCACGTGGTGAAAATGGCTTTGGAAAAACACTGTAGGAGTTTGTGCTGTTGCTATGCAGAGCAACATGGTGAGACAATACCATGCAGTGATGGAGGAGGCGGGGCTTAAACACTGCTGACCTGTCACACATTGTACCCATGTCTTCACTGGACACTGTTGAATTCTACCAAATACAAGTCTTCTGAATGTTATTTCTCCACACCAGAGCCTTCTCTCTAGGATCAAAGGGTTAGTTCGATCCAAAACCACGACGTACTTGATGAGACCAACTCATTTTATTCTATTTAGGCCTCCAAATTTCGCCTGACACACAAATAAGCGGATTATACTTTCAATCATGCTTGACTTTTGGTTGAACTAGCCCTTTAACTGGAAGTGAATTTGTAAACGCTGGCTTGTTTTGTTCTTTGGCAAACTGTCCCGGCGAGTGCCACTGATTTGAGAATACACCATTCAACAACCTGCAGTTTAGTTCCTCACTTTCTCATAACACACAGTACAATCACATCATCTTCATGTGTTGTACTCCCAGGGCCCGAGACAAAACTTCATGTCAGGTTGTAGCTGAAAAAGCAAACGACACAAAACATGGCATATAATGTATCATGCAGAATGGGGCTCTTTGGTTGCCTGCTTCATGTATGTACACATACAAACACCACTGCACACAGTACTGATCACATACACATGTACACACACACACACACCTACACACCAATCTATGCTCAAGCACAAAAGGGCACATGTAAGATGACACACATGCATGCATGCACGCTGACACATCTCTGTGGAGACCAATGATGCCCACCCTGTGAATAGAATCAACTACAATTGCATGATGGGAAACTTTATTGTGCCAGCACGTGTCTCTTTGATGTTACTTGCCAACATTTTTTTTCTTTCGTTTTAATTTCCAAAGCGATGTATTGATAACTCATCCATGTTTTTTCTCAAAAGGCTTGTGAATACATCATCTGTAACCAATATGAATGTAGTGTGAACACAGAATTCGCATGAGAGAATTATTTTCTACCGAGGATGTTTCTAATTTGTTTCTTATCATTATTGATTGTTCTTTAATGAAGATGAAGTGGAATTGGAATGCAGCCTGATTGTGATCTGCTTCCTATTAAAAGGAAATTTGTGTCACAATCTATCCGTCTACTTTATCGTTCTTCCCTCTGGCCACGGTATTGAGATCTGAGTTGGGATTCGTCTCTGCACAGCCCAATGGAAATGAATTCCATTAAGATCTCCTTTCCTTTGACTTTTCCTGTTTTAGACAAATGTTGATACGAATATGAATGCATAAGCAGGGCGGGCTCTTCAGTGACATTTATTCCAAAGAGCACATGTGCTCAAAAACAAAAGTTTAGGAGCACAGGAAAAAACTTATTAGCATGATCTGTTAAAATAATTGATAATCCCCATCCTTCTTTGAATCTCTGTTATTTTGCCTGTGTGCTCCTCTTTCAATTTTCTAAGTACAGTAGCATGAATTTAGCATGAAGTATCCTTAGAAGGATTTAAAATGCAGCACTCTAAAACTGATATGATTGTATTGCATGTTTTATTAAAGATAGTGTACAATCAAATCTACAATCTACATTTTGGGTATATTCACATTGTCTTATTGGAAAATTTATAGTTTTTGTGGGGAATCTTAACTTATTGCATCTTAAAATACACGTGTGCCTAATTAAACCCAGTGTTTAATAACATGACAAATACACAGTCTCAAAATACATGTAAAACTCATGTTTATTTTTCACTGTCGATCCTCAAATAGCTCAGATAATTGAATGCAGAGTGAAAAAGTATCTTCAAAGATGGAGATCAGACAACAGTTTCAACAGAGGACGCCATGCTCACATCCCAGACGGAGACAGCAGGGTGCTCTATGGACACCGCCCTTCAACCAGAGCACCCGGGTTCAAGCAATAATACATCCATGGGTTCAAGCCCCGCACTTTGGCAGGCATTCAACCTGCTCGCTCAAGTGTCTCCCTACCAGCTCAGGGACGCTGTTCTGTAGCTGACCCTGACCTCTGACCTGGCTGTGGAGAGGGGAAGCGGGGATCAATAAAGTACCAGGTATTTTAGCAAGATTCTCTCCTCAGTCCAGATTGGAGAAAAAGGAGGAGGATCCACTTCAATTGGGCAAAACTAAATAAAACTTCTAGTGATTTTGTAAAAAGATTGTATAAAAGTTGTGTAAATATTACAATGATCACACTGTTAGAGGGATTGATTTTCTTCCAAACTGATCATTTATTTTTCTTGTTATTTTTCAGATCATTTATTTTTCTTGTCTGAAGCCCTTAACCCTGTGGGAGGTGGGGGAGGGAGATGAGAGGGGAACCCAAGCCTAGAGAACATGTGAGGGGGATATCCAAAGTGAGAACATTGTTTATTATTGCTGAAAACATTTAAAAATATTTGCAGCCAATCTGAACTCTGGTCAATCAATTGCCATAAAGAGTTACTTGTTTAAATCTGGCAAAACTTCTGGCTTCAGAATTACAAATAGTTTACTTTTCAACATGCGTATCTAACTACGCCATTATCTATTCATTGTGTAACCTGTGGCTCTGCTGCAGATATGCCTATACTGCCACCATGCGGCAGTGTGATGCAACTCTTGCAACCTATTACATGTACTACAAACTTGCCAGAAATAAAGACGCGCACACACACGTAAGTTATTTTACAGTAAAAAAATGAAACCAAAAACAAGACTTTATTAAAGAAGCATAAAAAATAAAACTCTTGATACATTTCTCATAACCGTCAAGTCAGCTCAAATTATATGATTATACAATTTTTCCAGCTCACGGTTAAAAGGTCCATAAACTTTCAAATAAAATATATTTCAATTTTAAAATTTCTTCAATAATTTTCTCATTTTGTTATAAATTGCCTATATGTTGTACACAGGAAATAAGGAAAATAAAAAATGGAAAATAAAAATAAAATTTAAGTAATAAAAAGGGTCACATTATTGTCTGGGATATTTAGGTAAGCAAATAAATTGTAAAAATAAAATGTGTAAAAAGTTTTTTTTTTTTTTCATCTTAAAAATTATTAGCTAATGCCAGGTGGCTTGAAGACATGCAGATGGTTAACTTACAAATAATGATACATGTTCTTTAAAAACTACACTTATCTTCAATTAAGTCCTTTTACCTTTTGAAAACAAGATCCCAATGATTGTATTCAGGGTATATACATACAGGTCAGGCCTGAAACCTAGTTTGCTGACGTTTACATTTTGGTTCTGCATACAAAGAGAATTAAAGCAAAATAGGAGAGCAGAGGCTTGGGGGAGTGTGTCGCCCCTAACTGGCGCAGCTCTCTTCGCATCCCCCTCTAATCACAAAAAAGGTCAGAGGTCACTGGCTAGCATGCCTCGGGAAACCCTGTTTTCAAACCTTTAGGAAGGGAATGGGGGAGGGGATACGTTTGGCTAAAGAAAATAAAAATAAAAATCAGCAGTCAATCTGAGAAACTTTTTACCTTTTAACAATTAAACTACTGTACATTAACCCTAACACGCTCTCCCATTGGCCAGAGATATCCTGGTGCAACACCAGAATTTACATTAGACCATCTGGCAAATTCAACACATTTTATTTCTTGAACAAGTCAACTTGGACAGTTCTCAGAAGGGCTTAAGAGTGGCCTCAACACAGACTCACACAACAGTCATTATTAATCTGTTCATTTCGACACATTCACACCCCTGCATCTATTCTGAGTCTGCAGAAGTAGAGACAAAACGCAACATTTGACATCAGACCCCAGGAGGGATGGGTTGCCAGTTTCAACAGAACAGTCCCACATGAGGGCAACAAGAATGAGGACAGGGTTGCCAGTTCTATAGTGCACTGGAGAAGTTAGTCTGGGGACTAAATGCCCCTGCACTACCATACGCAACTAGCAGGTTTGTTCGCCGATGTGTTTCAGTAGGGAGTTGCACCAAAGCACCATAGGCTAGTCTTCAGAAAGACTACTTGTTCAGCTCCTAGGCATGTTTCCCTCCACGTGTGGACAGACATGTCAGTGCACTGCTGTGCTCAACCAGGACAGTGGGTTATTAGAATCCTTTGTGGAGCTGCTGCCCTCGTCACCAAAGTAGCAAATACACTCAGGCATCTGGAGAAGCGTACAGCGAATAAGATCATTATACTGGCTGGAGCACCATAGCACAGCAGCAACTGCCCATTCGGTTTTCAACTCTGTAGCTAATCATCTACTTATGTAGATGGACCCTTCTTTCCTTGATATCAGAAACCCACAACCATTTCTGATCTGTAACTACATCCAGGGAGGAGAATACATTGTGAATGCATTGGCCTATACTATATTCACAGGATTTGGATGCGATTCGAGGACCCGGTGACGACCTTGTGACTGTGTAGGGATAGACCAATTAGGAAAAAATAAAAACAAGCAAAACATTCTGCAGCTGCTGGGATTTGAACACAAGAGTGTCTGGAAGCCCTGGATGACCTAGCTACTAGCTGCCATAAAGGATAAGTTGATTATTCGTTCTACTGTGTGAGCCTGAAAATGTTATGTCTGTGCAGTCATAGGAAGCCCTTAAGCATTAGTTGTGTCATTTTAATTCTGTTGTCATGGCATGTCTCATTCTATGAGCTGATTCCATGTATGTTCAAAGGGGCTACTAACAGCAACCATATACCGTCACACCAAAACCCACTATGTCCACATCATACGTATAAACACTATAGGAGGCAGTTACTGCGAACTCACACTGAATTAAAAAACACAAACACAAAACAGGATGCAACCGCCTCATGAGGACTTAGTTACTTAGTTATGCTATGAAACACAGGACAAATCTCAAATAACTATCCATAGAGTGCACTACATTTGGCCAAGAGTACAGCTCTATATGGGGAATAACAGGGTGTCATTTGAGAGAGTGCCATACAGCTTTGCTGTGAAAGTGGGGGTGGAAGACCAAAACTTACTTAAGAAACAAAAACCGTAAGAGCCGTTTCATTTTCTTCTCCTTTTTTTTTTTTTTTTTTTTTTAGAGGGGCTGGGAGTTGCAGTGCATGAAGAAACAGCTCAGTCCGGCCCCTTATTACTGTTTTATGTGGAAAGGGCAGCCATCTCTCCTTAACCAAGACCCCTATCGGACAAGACATTCACGTGTGACATCAGAAAAGCCCTATCTTATCCTATAGTTCAAAATATTTAGTTCAGTTAGCCACACAATTGACAGTTAAGAGTCAAAAACTATTAGAAAACACTAAATAACCCAATCTAACTGTAACAGATAGAGGATCTGAGAGGACTGGGGGAAATGTCCTGGCGTGGATGGATCGGTGGGTCGCGTCCCATGACTCTGAGGGTAAAGGAGAGGGGGAGCAGGACCAAAACAGACCTTCTCATGTTGATGACACATAATGTGAAAATAGCCCAATATTCAAAACATTACTGGGTATCATTCAAATCTACCACAAAACACACAAGAGAGATGTAAATGGATTGTCAGGCAGCCTGAATGTACAGAGAAACCGACCTCAGACGTTCCTTCAATATAATTAATGTTACGTTTCTCGGGCATTAAAGGATAATTCATGTGAGTCACAGGGCCAAGCACATTTGAAATTTGGGCCAGATTCATCCAAATTTAGTGTACAACAAAATGTTATCAATTTAAGGTAATTTGATCAAGAATTAAGAGACGCATTGTGTTTGCTCTAATTAATCCCATTCATTTAGCATTAACGGTGGCTGAATTTTGGCAATGTTTGTGTGGCGACGAGAAACAGGAATGATCCTTTAGCGGTCCCTCGGGTGCATTGGTCTGCTAGAAGCCCGACTACATACATGCCTACCTTTAAACAAGTTCCAAGCTTACAGAAAAATAGCAACCCCACCGCGTAATGTTACAAACAGCATGAGAGAGAGCACAGGAGGAAGCAAGGGGCCGTTTAGCATTTGTTTGCATCCTGTCAAGAACATTAAAATAAAGAGTAGAAAAGTGCGGGCCTCATTGACAGCTTCATCGAAAAATATCTGTTAAGTACAAAAGTGTCAAAAGGAAAGGCTGTGAGAGAAAGCAGGCGGAGATCTGAAGAAGCCAGAATGAAGAAACGTAGAGACAGACCAGCCGCCAGCAGCCTGAACTGTGCAGACTGGTCCAGGTCAAAGTGAAGGCCTGAAGAGAGATAAGACACTGGTTTCCTTCCATAAGTTCCCACCGTGAGACTGTCTGAGCCCCACCCGTCTGCCGTCTGCAGACCAGTTTCAATTAACCTCACTCAGAAAATAAGTCATTATTATTAATGTTATTATTAATCTTGACATAGTTATCAGCAATAAATCAACATCCGTATAGTATCATCATCTCTATTAATGCAATTATTGTGGTCCATCATGTGTGTGTGAAGGTCATTAGTGTGAGTCCTTCCATCCACTCCTCCACAGTTGATGCCCGACTCCAGTTTTTTTTAGATAGTAAGACAACTTAAGTTCACCACCCCACCAAATGGCACCGCCCCCCCGCCCGGGGCATTACGAGAAGATGCGAATGCACTGTGTGGTGGGGGTGTGGCAGACGGGGCACTCTGGCTCGGCTGACTGGCAGATTTGCCCAGCGCACTCCATGCAGAACAGGTTGTGGCCACAAGGCACCAGGGCTGCTGTCACCTCACTCTCAAAACACACAAAGCAGTCCCTGTTGACACCAGGGCCAACGCCGACCAAACCCGCAACCCCAGGGCCAGAGCCACCTTTCAGCCGGCCCAACATGCCAGAACTCAGGCCCACTCCGCTGCCGCCTCCCTCGGAGTCAGTGGGCGAGCCCCCGGGCAGGGAGGAGGCTGAACAGGAGGAGTAACCGGTGGATGACCCACCAGAGCTGGAGCTGGAAGCTCCAGAGAAGGAGCCACCGCCTGCGTTGCCAGACTGTAGCCAGGATAGGGTGCTGAGGGGGTCACTCTGGGCACGGCGGGCCAACGGGGGATCCAG
>OMLI01102354.1:16663-39783 GCA_900302605.1 Rondeletia loricata
CGGGTGATCCAGTGGGCCCACGCTCGTGTCCTGGGGCAGGGTTGGAGACAATCGTGGTGTGATGGCTCCGCCACTCAGGCCACTGCTGTTACGACGCAGAGGCTGCTGCTGGGAGGAGCTGGTCGTCTTATTGCCTGTGCCACCATTGACGAAAGGTGCCCAGATGTTGGAAGCACTAAACTCAAAGCCCAGTTCATCTGAAGAGGGCAACCCTGGGGTTGAGTCTCCCCCAAAAGTGAATCCTCCTCCAGCGCTGCTGGAGCCTGTGCTAAAGGGGCTAGTGGGGCTACCTCCCTCAGTGGACTTGCGAGTGGTGCTGTAGCTATCTGAGCTCATCCCGCCGTTGTGTGTGTGGTAGGCGGCTGAGGAGGACATCTTCCGGCTGGACGAGTGGTGCATGGCCATTGGAAGAGGAGGAGGGGGAGGGGGAGGAGGAGGAGGGGGGGCAGCATGGTGGCTGTTAGCCCTGGACCACAGAGCTGCACTCAGCCCTCCACTCAGGGAGCCCAGGCCTTCTAGACTGACATCAGTCCCATTGGTGTGGAAGTCATTGTCTCCCTGGAGGTCCACAAAGGCTCCCGTCCGCAGGGTGATATGGGTCTCAATCTCCTCTCTGGCGCGATCCACGTTCTCTGGCATGCCAGTCACTTCAAACACTGGGTCTTTCTCTCGGCTGGGTGTCACAATATAGGTGTGAGTCTGCTGCTGTATGCGCTTGATGGTTGCTCCCTTTGGTCCCACAACTAAACCAACTACTCTGTAGGGCACCCGCACCTGGATCAGCAATAAAAGAGAAATATTTTAGCCTCTGCTCGAGACTAAATAATAAAGACAAGATTGAATGATCGTTTTCTACAGATGTTTATAAGTCTAATGCCTGTTAAATATTTTGTTTCCCTAAGTAAGATAAAACGCATGATGACCAGGGTGGTGTAAGTACCTGTATGGTGGTCTGTCCTGGCAGGTGGGGCGGTCCAGGAAGGGAGCCCCCTGCCCCAGGCCCTGTGCCAGCCTTGCATCGGGATGCCCGGATCATAGAGAAATGCTCAGCGGCAGAGACAATTTCTCTTTTGGCCATCTCCACATCCTCCCTGCGTCCTGTCACAATGAATACTGGATCCTCGCCCCTAACTGGGGTCTTTATGTAGGTATTTGTCTTGGCACGCAAGGCCTTGATCTTACAACCTGAAAGTTGTAGAAGAATATACACAGCAGCTTAATCAGATTATGTTCACAAATTTTTTTTTATACATATTTATAATATAGACATACATACAAATAAGTGTAATATATGTATATACATCTTACACAAGTAGTCAAATGAAAATGACCACAATATATTTCTGGTACATGAAGACTAACCACCATCACATGTATTTTTTATATATATATTGCAATCTAAATCATGCATATAGTAGCAAACACGGCAGGCATGTCGGATATCCACAAAGACCATGCTGGCCCCAAATACAAGTCAACATCTACCTTTACCAATATCAAGTGTGCTCTGTTTCTTTAAATACGGACGGCTCACTCTGGGCGACCAATAGGGCGCAGAGTGCGTGATGTCATTCTGGGAAGCAGAAAGCATGGCTTTTTCAAACAAAGAGAACAATGCCATAACGTTACCGCGACCGCGACGCGCGCACCAAACCCACACCACGCGTCCACGTCAAATATAAGAAATAATAATAGAATAGAATATCTGAAAGGAAAATTAAATAAAATGTGAGTGGCACACATGCGAGCAGCATCGTCAGACGGCAGCTGGGTGCAGGGCGTAACACCGCCCAGCCCCGTGTTGGTGCGTCTGCCCCGTTTCAGCCTCGATCCGCACAGCAAAATCATTTACAGTCTATAAAAAAGCATAACTGAAAATATATGTTGTGTTTTAAATGTTCACACTAAAACATTTGTGATTTGCGACGTGTGACATGAAAATGATTCGGTCCGTTTCTTTTGTTTGGTGCAGACTGCCAGACATGTCCAGACTCCCGACAATCTGCCGCTTTGTCTGACCCTCTCCCACCCCTCCCCCTCCCTCCCACACTCTCTCTACCAAGCCATTGTCTCAATACTGTTATAAAGGGCATGCAAATAAGATAAGCATGCTTTTTCAGGACTACCCATGTTATGCAAGCCACTAAAGAACCAAACACGGTAGTCGTCGGTGCTAACTCCGGCAAGAACACTGTAAAACTTCCGCGAGCCAGCTCTCTCTCTCTCTCTCTCCAGCCACCCAAACAAAGAACCAACTGGCTGCATGCTGCCTTCAGGAGCTGTTGATAAACACCGAATAAAAAAAAAACACCCAAACCAGCGTGACTATGTTACACAGACAATGCTCTTACCTTGTCGTCCCACTATTTCAGCAACATGTTCAGAGCTTGGGACAGGCACGCATTCAGTCATGTTGACGCTTCTTTTTCTGCTGCAGAGGACGGAGCTTTGTTCCCCGTGGAGCATGGGGTGAGAGCCGGCCATGTGGTACCCGCCCGAGCCGTAGTACTCGGGCGATGGGGAGCAGGACGTCGGCGAGTCCCGGGACCCACTGGGGTGCTCCAGCATCTGAAGATCCACATAACCCCCTCCACCGTTGCAATTCTCAGAGCCCGGTCCCTGGGTCCCGTCGAGCGGGTCGACCAGTCCGCCACCGCCACAGTCCACCTTGTCCAGGGCCATGAGTGACAGCTGGTCCAGGGCGAAGCGAAGCGCCTCTTGGTGGTCCTCTTCCCGGGATTCGTGGTCTGTCTCTCGGGGCAGACCGACCCCACTGTGCTGGCTGCTGACTACCATGTCGTGGTCCATAATCTCGGGGTGGAATAAAGGGCTAGGCATCGTCCCCGTGGATCTCACATCAGATCTCGGATGCCTGTTGTGTTGGGAGTTGAGCGCACCCTCTAAAATAATGGTGAAATAACACAAATCCAAGTGATTGTTTGTCATTAAACAGGTGGAACAAGACTGAAATTGAGTGCCATGCATTTCCCCATTCACTACCAACACAGTGAATAAACAGTTGATTTGGGCGCCCTGCTTTGTCTGTTGTTGCTTCTTCTCTGACAACTGAAACCATCTAGATGGCTGGTTGTCTTGTCTGAATAAAGCATGTCCCCTTGAATACAAGTATTTCTCTGCACTGATAGAGGTAATTTATTTGCCAATAAGCTATTCTCGTATATGATCATCGATTTGGGAAATAGGTAAGCTGTTGTTAGCTTCTACAAACAAGCTAGCAAGCTAGCTCCACACAGTCGGTACTCAGTCACGTTGTCCACCCCTTTGTTTGGGAGTACCGATGCTAGCTGGTTAGCTAGCTGTGTTCTGACGCTCAAACTTCTTGTCATTTTTAAAAGCAGGCATACTTTTTTTTAAATAAAACAAGTGCGGAAACGAAATGAACTTACTTTATCTCCCCTTTCTCGGTTCTCGCCAATTCTTGAAGGAAAGATGAGGAGCAGCCAGGAGGAGGCGACCAGTGTGCGCTAAAAGCTAGCAGCGTTAGCTAGCTAGCACGCTAAATTGGGGGCGTTGGAGAAAAACGTTTTAAAACGAAAAGAGGACACTGTTGATTTTTTAAATAAGACTCCTTCAAGCCGTATCCCGAGGTGTATCATTGGATCTTCATTGTGCGTATCGGCTAGGAGACTACAGCTGCTATTCGCGGTAAGTAAGCACCTTTTAATAAAAAACACAGTGCTTCTTGGTGTTTTCTGCCGTTCCCTGACCCGGGTCCGCCGCCTTTGTCTCGCCAGGCGCACGCCGCTCTGACTGTCTCTCGCACACAGCACTGACGTCACCCGCGACACAACAATGGGTTCAAAGGCCATGCAGCTCAGGATCGCGTCACTGCGAGGCTGGTCCTGTTGCTGTCACTGCCATTGTGTCTGCCGGACAACATATATATGTTACGCAATGAAACATTTCACATTTTGGGTCATGTTAGCGTGTGTTCATCGTGGCTGTCAATGGTGGGGTTTTGGGTGGTCCAACAGAGAATTGAGCCAGTGATGCTCATGCTGTGTGTCTGTCTGCATTTATTTGTTTATTCGTTTGATGATCAAAAGATATATATATAAAAAATAAAACTACAGACAAACCTGGTTTATTGGGGGGTGGGTGCTTTACTTTGAAGCGTGTAAACGCTTTAATTCAGCACTTCTCTGGGCATACCATACTCTAGTGCCAGAATATGATCCATTACCTCAGCCCTCTAACTGTAAGAATGGTAATGACCCTGAAAACAACTGGCTTCAAAAGGATAGTCTCTACACCAGTTACAAAAGAGCTGCATTTATTTAATAGTGACAATAAAGTTGTACAGAGACAAATAATGAAAACGTATCTTGGAAATTAGGTACAATCAAGAGCACATCAGCATCATTGCCGTTTACATTTTCTCAGGGTACACACCTTTTCCATTACGGTCTGTCTTCTTAACTCAAATGTGGTGAAGTTCACAAAAATCTGCACCTTAACAACCCAAAACAATACTAACAATTATATCGTCAATACAAATAACTGGAATAAAACTTTCAAATCCATGTAAACTCAGGTTATTCAAAGAAATCACATTACTTTGAACCATGAAACGCTTTAATCAAACTATCACCTTAATTTGATTATTCACAGCAACTAGAGTATTGTGTGCATGTAAACATACCCTTTCAACCCTTCAAGGCATGCCATACTCCCTACATTGCCAGAGTAGGATGTAACACAGCAACATGCTCTGGCAGAACTGTTGAAAGAAATAAGCTGAGGTTCTCAACTTGAACTGACACAATCAACAAACATACAAACAAACAAACAAACAAAGAGCAAAGGCACTCTTCTTATTCACATACATCAGATTTGTGTTTCAACTCTGAACATGTCAACAACAAAAATATCAAGACTGCATCGTATATAGCACCATACGTAACTGCCATACATTAGTAGAGGTAAAAATGAGGGCAAATCGAAACTCAAAGCATCCTTTCAGAATAAAATAGCCACATGTAAAAACAAAAAAAACAAAAAAATCAAATTAGATTTTTAAGAGACATCCTGTGTTTTGTTTAGGTTGTGAAAATCTGCAGATTGACTGCATTTGAGATCCACTTCAGTTACAAGAGTATGAGGAAAATCTTCATGACGTAGCCAATCATTTGAAAAGTCCTTGAGAGGAGAGAACACAGTTTATCAGCAAACTCAATGTCATCAAACAAGCCTGTGGGAGAGATGACAAAAGAGAAATGTTACATGTTTACTAATGTAAGACAAAGGGTGGGACTGAATAGAGGGATCACTACATAAGGAAGGATATCAATACTGTAATCATTGCATTTTCTTGTGTACCATGGCTATAAGTCCTCCTTGTCCTCCTGCTCCATCTTCTCCTCCAGTGTGTTAGCCACTGCTTCTGCAGTGGTGTCCTCTATATGAGCCAACATATCAGCCATAAGGGCTTCCTCAAGCCTCCTCCTCACATTATGCACCAGGTCTTCCTGCTTCCTGGAGGACACAGAAGGGAAAAGTGTTATCAATTCCAATGTGGCAGCTCTATTGTTAACATCTACAAGCCCTTCATGGCAAAATATTTTACAACTCAACAGTAGATTATGTTTTCAACTTCCTCAACAGAAACTGGTTGAACAAACCTAGAGCAGTAGCTGATTAACATTTTCAGTTCAGCTGTTGTGCACAATCTCCATTTAATATCAGGGTAACCATCGTAAAACATTTGCCATTTGTTGGACACAAAAGTGCCATGCAGTAAGTGTGTTTTTAAATGGTAAATGGACTGCATTTATAAAGCGCTTTTCACAGCTATTAAGCTGTACAAAGCGCTTTACAATATTGCCTCACATTCACACACACATTCATACACCGTTGGCGGAGGCAGCCATGCAAGGCGCCAACCTGCTCAACGGGAGCAATTCGAGTGAGGTGTCTTGCTCAAGGACACTACGACAGATTTTTTCCCCAGGAGGAGCTGGACTCGAACCACCAACCTTCCTGTTGCTGGGAGAGGACTCTACCTCCTGAGCCACTGCCGCCTCCATGAGTAACCCAGTAGGAATCGTACCCCTAACCGTGGCAGTGTTTTTTATGGTTACCCATTGAGCTACATAGGTTCACAGTGGCTACACAGGACTGCATCACTGAAGAAGCTAGTGCCGTGTTGTGTGTGTGCGCAGGCTTACCTGATATCATCATCGGTCACCATGAAGGCCTTGCAGAGAGGCTGCGCTGTATTGAGCCAGACTCCAGGATTTTTCTCCACTGCAGCAGTGAGCTGTCCAGTGACGGGTGTGGGGCTGGTGTGCAGGGCGCTGGCGATGGCAGAAAGCAGGGTTTTGTCTGAACACACAGGCCCAACACCTGAAAAAAGAGGAGAGGCACAGATCAGGCTTACAGATCCATACTTTGAATCATACGTGGTTGTCATGTATTAAATGCTCATTACCCTTACCCTGTAAGCCCTTAGGAAGATCCATGGTCTTCATCAGCTCCTCTGCAATATCAAATGCACTCAAACCACTCAACTTTCTCTCCCAAAACAACTAAAGATCGAGCAAAAGGAAGCAAACCAAAAAACAAAGAAGAATTAGCCCGGCTGGGCAAGACATAATCTCAGACATAAGATCCTAGTTGAAGTGCTGCTCAGCTATATTTTACCATAGATGACTGACTACATCATTATTCGATTCATGAGGGGAACTTAACTAGATTAAATTATCCCTTTCAGCAATAACTAAAAAAAAAAGCAATGCCAGAGTGAGACATAAAACAAGACCGTGTGCAAAGCCACGGAACAGCCGGGCTGTGCGGCGCATACCGCCACCCACTGGATCACTGATGAACGGCATGTCAGGACTGTACCAGAGTAGGCCTATTGGAGCTCAATCACGTGATTTGCAACAATGACTTGACAGACGGACAGATTCGAGCAAATCATAGGTATATCGCGATGCCCGGCTATCGCCACTAGGACCCTATGCTTTGTATTGGTCAGCTGTGGGGAAATTACTTAAATAAATGAAAGGTTTCAGTTAATTTCCTTTGTCTGGCTCGTCTTTCTACAGTATTAACAGTGACTGTGTTGTCTGATAATGCTAGAGGTGTAATGTTGTGCATGCATATAGCCTACGACTCACCTGTTTTGGTTGGTCCACAGCCTTCTGTGGGTCTATCTTCACCTTGTTGTTAGGGTGATTTGTGACCTTGGTTACTGGTTGTTTAAAGATGGATGCCGTCTGTCGAACTGGTAGTGTTGTGTTTAAATCAGGCTTGGCCTTCAAGAAAGACATAAACATACAGTAGTGATAGATTGGCAAGAGTTTCAATAATCAACCATGATAGATTTTCTAGCACAATAAAACAATTAAATTTGTTAGAATATGACCAGTTTCTTGTTTTTATTTCTCTGAACTGACTTTCATCATTTAAATGATGGAGTGTGGAGAGAAGGTAGCGTTGTACAATCGTTCACGGCTCTCCCAATACTAAAACAAAACTCAGTCTCACCTTGATTTGATGGTTGCTGTCATAGAGATGCTTGTGCCTGTTGCGCTGCACTTTGGTCATGAGCATCCGTCCAGCGCGGGCGTGGCTGGCGTGCACATCTGTCCCCAGACAGCGGACTATCTGGGGCTTGCTCAAGAAGCGCCTTGCAGGTGGACTAGAGAGGAAGCACAGTGTGATTCCACAGTCAAACCAACATCACAAGAGTGACTTCCCAAACAGCAGAGGCTTTAACGTACTTTAGATAGATTTTCCAGTTGCTGAAGCTTTGTAATTATTTGTTTTATCGTAAGACAACACACTGGCTGTGCGGCCAAGTTATAACGAAAAACTGATTTAATTGACCTGCAGGCAGATTAATCAGTGGTGAACTAGGTCTCATACCACTAATGGATAGATACAGCATCTTCTTCCTCTCCAAATCCAAGTGTCAACAAGATCACTGCGTTGTGTGTAACGTCTTAAAATGTCTTCCATTATGAGCCGTGTGAGGGCCCACCGCAGGTCAAGCATGTGTAAACAATGAAAGTTAGCAAGCTAATCAAGCTAGCTAGGTTACCTGCAACCAGCGTACCAATTAGCGTTACTCCAAGTTAAAAGCTCGTAACTGCACCTTTTACGTTTTAATACGAGAAGCTTGAGAAGCTCTAAAGCCTAAGTTAGCTAACATAACCACTACTAGTGCTGGCAGCTCAAACGTTAGCGTGTAAATAATCCGGATCTGTTCATTAGCTGAGTGTGCCAGCTGCTAAAAGCATGCATGCGTTCATTTCCTGCAGAAAGAAAACTTTCCTTTTAACAACTCAATCGACTGTATATATTGTGCCCACCTTTTTCTTTCCATGTTTCCAGTCGCCTTGAGTCGCTTGGTTTTTGATTCAGAATGATGAGAAGTAATAAGCCAGCTAGCTATTACAGTCACGAACCCGCGTTTGTTGTGAGTTGTGTCCCTGCTTTCTCCCGTCTAGCTTTATTAGATCACTCCGCCAACCTGTTAACATAATAAGCATCGCAATCCATCCGCAACGCTCAAGTAAAATAGTTCCTAAACGTAGCTCCAGCTAATGGGTCGATAATAACTAGCTATAACTGGTCCGTGATATAGGCTACGTTATTTTTAATATACAGGATTTGTGGAAGTTCTGTCCACAATGGCGTCATTATCTACACTTACAAAAGTTTGTTATGGTAAAGGCTAGTTATGAAGCACGTGTTAAGCATATCGACACATTTACGCGGATACCTTTCCCTATAATTCTACACTCGGGTACTTAGCTACATCAGCAACACTGCAAATGGTTTACTGATTAAAGTATTTGCATGGACAAAAAAATAAAAACACGTGGCACAATGTAAGATTTTATTTTTAATCCCAACGACCTGCAATTTGGGCAGGAAAATGCTGACATCCAGACTATTAAACCATTGCAAGTGAAATAATTACCCAAAACCACAATATAGGATCAAATTAACCAAATTTATTTGACTTCTAGTCAAAACAGTTATGGTATGAGATGAAGGACCCAAGATGACATGAAACTAACAATTTATCTATATTTTTCAATTTTCCATCTGGCAAACCTGGCTTGATCCAACACTACACAAGAGACTGATTAAATTAAACAAAACATATGACAAACTGAGTAGGAATATGATAAATGATATATAAAAGAGCAACGAAAAGTCCATTTATCATGAAATCTCCATGTTAAAAATCCTGCCAGTCACTGGCTGTGCAACTTTACGTGACAAAAGCCCAATGCAGTTCAGAGGATGTTGACGTTGAAAAGTTCATCAATGTTGAGTTTAAAGGCTGCAGGATGACGATAGCCTCCAATGGCCAGGTATGCGGTTGAGCCACAGTGTGAGGTAGCCTCTGCAGCAGCTGTAGTTGTGTGTGTGTTTGTCTTTTTCAGTCTTTCTGCAAAACCCACACCGACCTGAGAGAAGAAAAACAAGTAATTTTCTTACATTGCAGAAGCATGGCTTGCTGTGACTACCAAGACTACATCTTTCCACCCTTCTGATAGATCGAAGATCCGTTTTT
This sequence comes from Rondeletia loricata, assembly GCA_900302605.1. NCBI lineage: Eukaryota > Metazoa > Chordata > Actinopteri > Beryciformes > Rondeletiidae > Rondeletia > Rondeletia loricata. The sequence continues at coordinate 26,220 of OMLI01102354.1, forward strand.
GTCAAGTCAACAAGCTCAAAGTAATGTTTTAATCAGTAGAGAAAAATCTACAAGATGACAGTTATCTTTTAGTGACATGGTTTGAAGTGAGTAAGAGCATAGTAAAATGCTCTTGTACTTGTATTTTGAAAACTGATATTCAACCGCCGTTTATTACCTCATACTGCGATTTGTGGGGTAAACAAAAAGAGAGTGATCCAAGGCTTTTCAGGCATTGCTATTTTATTGAGAGCGTTAGAAGAGAGCTGCTACATAGAGGCTGCTGTCATGGATTTTGTCTCTTGATACTTCTAAACTGCATAGCTTTTTGTGTTTAAACTTGCCCTGCCAAACAATTAAGGGATCAGGCATGACTACTACTCATCTTCATAACACTATGATTTTTGGCTGCAGTTTCAAACATAAAACTGTCAATATCGAGCAGAAGTTTCAGCTATAAAAATAACCTGTGGTATTCCTATGCTCGATGGTAGTCAGTAAATACAGTTGACAGTATCCTTCATGTTCTTCTGGAGATCAGAGTAGATTTTCTGCCTTGGAACTCGTAGCACTAGCATGGCATAACGCCAATTTGGATGTAAAAGTTGAGACAATCATTACATGACTCTACAAAGTCAATCTCCACTTCAATGTAAACCGAGACTATTCATCAATATAACGGATAAGAGTCTCAGATTGCTGATTTCTGGGTATGTTCACAAATACTGACCGGATTACCCTTGTGCCAAAGAATAATGGGACATCATGTGCAGGAGCAAAAACCCACACCAACAATAACAGTCAAACAAATGGTAATGGTCACACCTCCTTTATTTCTTTGCCATACCTCTGGACTAACCTGAGCGCCACTACTCCTCCCTCTTGAATTTGCCGCTGATGTAGGGAACATAATCCAGGAACAAGCGCCAGTCTGTGAAGTGGACCAGAGCTACTCCTCCGACTGAGCCCCATACAGCCAGAGTTGGGACCCTGCATCATAGAAAACACTGGCAAGGTTTACAAAATAAACCTTCACTTATTATAAGTAGAGGTACCCTTACTGAAACTGAGCTGTTGAAAATTCTCAATTCAAAATTCTACTTAATATATTCATTATAAGGTCCTTGTATTTCAGTGATCTTTACTCATAAGTAGGGGTCGGTCGTTTTGTTATGCTTTCTCTAAAGTTTCAGTCCTATGAAGTTGGAAATTTAACTTTTGCTTTGGAATAGTGGAGCACAAGTAAATGCTGGAAATGCTCAAGCAATGTTACATCTCAAGTGCTTCATAACAACAAGTAAGACCAGTAAGTAAAATACTCTCCAAGCTGGAAAACTGTATGAAATTCTTATTTTAGCCATAATATGACTAAATGCGAAAAAACAACACCACTGACATTCAGGGATGTGAGTATTTTTGGCTTGTGGTGGTTTAGCCTACATGTTTCAGGTAACTTCAACTTTAAAGCTTGAGTTTAGTTGACTGACAGCTAGCCTGGCCTCAGTATGACCCATGGATGTAATGACCTCAGTAGGCTAGCTAGCTAAAGGTACCCGCTGTAAGGGCACATCGACATGCTGTTAGCTGCGTGCTCATGACTGACTTCTTCTGCCTTTCTAACGTTAGCTCAAAATTCACAGCATCTTACCATGACTTGGCAATGGCCACGTACTTCTGACCGATGAGTTTACCGATCATCTTGGCTGAATAATATCCACCTGAGGTTAATCGCGACCCGTGCTGGCTAAGTCCTTAGCCACTCAGGACTTCCCGTTTGCTAAGACATACTGCGCAAGCGCAAATGGCATTTCCGGTTATTGCAAAATTAAAAGTCCCCGAAGTCTATTGCCTTTAAACATTTCTGTAAGTGGCATTGCGGTATTTTCCCTGATTATCATCAATCGAAGATCATAATAGATGAAAAATATTGTTATGTCCATATGTGGTCTAAAACTATTTTAACACATTCTGATACTGGACGTTTCTTTCAAAATTGCCACCCTAGATAAGCATTTAATTAATGAGCATTTAATGTAATGAACGCTTGCGGTATAGCTGACATAGGTTCAATCACTAAATCAAACATTTGATGGCCTATAACCAGCGATGTACTGGGAATTAAAAGGTGGGAAATCTATTAACTCCGGTTTGTGATCACCATAAGGCAAACAACCACCAGTAAACAATTTTTATCTTAAGTCTTCTACTACTTTGTGTGATGTATATGATAATTCATTAATTTTCTCTACTTATTTAATCTTTCTCAGGGTTGCAGGGGGGATGGAGCCTTTCCCAGCATACATTGGGCAGATGGCAGGGAGACACCTTGGACAGGTCGCCAGTCCATCGCAGTGTATGTAATCAATCTGTATTAATGATTATAATAGTTTGAAAAGTATTTCACAAATAAAAATATGGGTACATATAGTTAATCCTTTCCCACCACCCTGCATTACAGACAATTAAAAAAACAACAACGTCTTTATTACAATGTGTTTTTTTCCACTTGGCTATACAAGCTAAAAAAAAGACATTGGAAAAAGGTATATTTTGTTATTAAAAATGGCACATTTATTGCTACATTACTGTTATATACACGACAGTTCTCAATATCTACTTTATATATAAAAAATAGGAAACTGGAGGCACTTTGAGGACATAGCCTACATAGATGTTGTCCCCAAACATGAGTGAGACAGTGAGTTCTGTAGCAGGTTATCTGTTGTGGAGGACAGAGAGGGGCTGCGTTTGTTAACTCCCCTGGACAAAGAATACCAGGTGTGTGTTTTGAAAAAGAAATTCAATGGATACTGTAGACATCTTTCTCATATGTAAAAGTAGCAATGTTTAGTAGCAATTTTCCATATCTCATAAAGAGCACAATCTCTGGGGGGGAAAGCTGAATAATTGACAGAAAACAATGTTTGGGTCTAGACCATGGGGGAAGATGTGTGATCATGAAACAAACTGACAACTAGAGGTAAACCAAATACTGTTACATATCAGTATCAGCTTACAATGATAAAGCTGATGAGGACGTATTCCGCTGTACATATATATCAATGCACATGCCAGTCAAGGATGAAATTATATTTCTTTAACAAATTCAGTACATAATCGATGAGAAATTTTAAGTACAGTTTTCAGCGTCACATTATAGTCAAAGTTGTAGACGTCAGGTTCTCCATCAACTTACTAATCTAATGACACAAGCAGACACTGAAGGAGTCAGTGTCATCAATGAGTGTAATTCTTCATTTAGATGTGCTGAGACATTGTCAAATGTTACCCAAGTAAATCTTTTTTTTCCCTATACATCTGTATTATAAAAAGGTACAACCTATAAATCCTCAAATGCAATGTCATCCAACATGTAGCAGAGAAGTATTCAGGCACTAGTGAGTAACCATTATCAAAACTCCCAAAGTCAGGAAAATGATTAAGGCCACCCTTTTTGATTCATTTGTATGCTTCATATGCAGTCATAATGAAACACTGAATTATGTTGCAGATTGTGCAGAACGACCCTACCTCACAATAACCAACAATTTCATTAGGGAGCTGGACATCAGTGAATGAGGGAGTGGGGGTATGCTGAAGAATACAAATCTTTCTTGTGTTCCATTTTCAGCAAAACTATACATCAGGTTATGCGTCTTGCAAACACCAGAACATCCCAATTATTACTGGCTCGACAGGTTTTTGTTGAAGCAGGCTTTCAAAAAATGACCAAAATACAACAACCATGTGATGTTACAGCCAGATAATGTTGGCATTTCTAACATCTAAGCACCTGGCACAAAATGTTCAGGATGAAAGAACACACCTCACTTTGTTCCTGGAATCTAAATTGAGAGTTGTCTTACATTTAAACAATGTAAGCAAAAAGAAAAAGCATTCCAAAAGTAAAAACTCATACAACTATCTTACAAAGTAAAAAATAAAATAAAAAAACAGAATGATAAATCAATTCTACAAAAGGAAGATCCTTACAAACAGGCGTTTGCAATTGTTCAGGAGGGGGGAAACAAACACCAAATGCTCTTCAACACAGAGCAACAACCAAAAAAAGTCAGTCAATGGCAATTGGGTGAATTCACCAGAAGGTAGCAATAACACTCATGATCCCTTTCAATACTCATCGACCATTTCCATCTTACTCTTCCAGCAAAGTGTAGTTTACCAAAATACAGACTGCTCCGAGTCTTACATTAAGTCTTCATATTGTTACCTGGACATGTAAGTTCACCATGCTGTAAGAAAGTGTCTTTAGCTGTGATATGACGGGGACAAGCTGATGTGACACTGGCTGCATTTGAGGCAGAAGGTGCGCACTGACCACATGTCCACACATCCTGGCTGAGACTGAGGAAGTGGGTAACTGACTTGACGATGGTGAACGATGATGTGAGCAGTGAGGAAGACTTCCTGTATGCTTCAGTCCAATAGCAGCCTCACATAAGGATGCTTGAGATGACCACGTCCACGACCGTGTGATTCAACACCACCGTAGATCCTGCATTCATAACGAGTTCTTGCTCACGTGTATGTCGGTGGTAGATCCTTCTCTGGCAGTCTTTCCATTCCATACACATGGCAGTGACATTGATAGATGTACAGGAGTCAGGATTTAGGCATAGAAGGCCGAGGGATCCACGATTGTAAAAAAAAAAAGACCCACCACATACACACATGTCAGTGACTGTGGCACCTTTTCAGCCAAAAGAGAAAAAAATACAGCCAAGAATTACCAGCATACCAGAAAGAGGAGTCTGTCCTCTCACTGTCCAGTCTTTTAAATGCTGCCAGCAGGGCTGGATGTCTCCAAACCTACCTCTGTATTTCAATATCATCATATGAGAGGACAAATGATAATGATGGCCATTTTTATCTTACCCAAACACTATGCATTAGGCCTATATTAGGCAAATGTTCAGACATAGGTATTATTCAAACACAGGGTATACTCAGGTGTCCTCTTTGCTTGTAATGAATGTAAGACCTCCTTTTCAGATGGGAATGCCAAATAACTATCCAAGGATACAAATCCTAACTTTGCTCACATGAGCAATTGATCCAAAAGTTCTATTTGATCCAAACAAGTTTTGCTCCCAACATGTAAAGCAACTTTTAAAAATGTCTTACAAAAACATGACCATTAGACAGAACTTCCGTATGTTCAATTTCCACTGTCTCCAAACCAGTCTCCTCAGTTCAAGGTATTGTTATGGTAAAGATTCATAAAACTTTATCTCTCTGTATGAGTGTGCTTGTTACTCTTGTATTCATGGTCAGGAATGTGGCCACCTGCTTTGCCAGTAATGAGGTGTGTGTGTGTGCTTTCCATATGTTGATTAACACACACTGAGATGCATGACAATAATAGATTAAGGCCACGTGTTCTAAGGGCTGTACAATCAACAGGAACTGGAAGAGAAGCGAGAGAAAAAAACAATGAATGTCCTTCCATACAAGTACCACTCCAAAGTTAGGTTACAAAAAAAAGATACAAATAATTATAGGTACTGATTTGCTACATTAACTTGCAGTTTACTTCATAGCTGTTGACTGGCGATGCACCCCATTCATAGACACCATAAAACCCACTGTAAAGATTCTGTGGACTGACCTGAGAATTACATATGGCTCACAGGGTTGTGTCCATCGCCGCCTAGACCAGGGTGACCCCCCCCAAGCTGCATCTGGGGGTCCACACCAGACACCTTCTCCTCCTCTCTTCTCTTCAGGCAGGCAGCCTTCGGGTTCAAATTACGCTCTTTGAGAAAAGGACACACAGGTTAAACACAAAATCGAGAAAAAGGTCAACAAGTTTATTTCATTATGCTTTGCCTAAAGAGTTGAAAAAATAATTAAGACATTAAAGCAGCAATGGCACAGGTCTGAATGGACAGGTAGGTCAATAAACAAATGGGGGGGGGGGGTTAAAACAGAAACACAGAGTGCAAGAAAGGAAAGTGGATAGTAGGATGAGTTTGGCAGAAAAGCAGAAATATACTTCCTCCACTCCTTTCTCTTTCTTCCTCATTCCCTCTTTATTTTTTCCAAGTGAAAAAGGGAAATGGCAAAGAGAACGGCTAGTGCAAGTGGAGTAAGAGTGAGGACAGAGTAACTTTCCGACTGGTGGTTGGGTAGTATTGGGTGGTTGGACTCTGTCCCCCTGTGGCTTTTGTCCGGCAATGGTAAGAGATGGCTGGTTGTCTAGGTGGATCAGACTGACAGGCAGACCTTCCTGTATGGGCTGACCTACCTCGCACCTGCTTCTCCAGGCCCAGTATGACCTGGACAGCCTGTTGCAGGATGATGAGCTTGGTCTGGGCCTTGTCGCTCTGCAGATGGACCTGACACATCCTGCCCAGCTCTCTGAAGGCCTCGTTAATGTCGCGCACACGCACCCTCTCCCTAGCATTGTTGGCTAGGCGGCGCTCACGCTCCCTCTGCTCCTTCTCCTCTGCAGTCAGGTTCTCATCAGTCACCGAGACAACGCTGCAGCTGCTGCCGGGAGGAGAAGGGGGTTGGAAGGGCTGGTTAACACACCCAAATCACAACCCTTACTGATCTTACTCTGAGCTTTTCACTAAAGGTGTAGTTGTACTGGTTAAAAGATTCTGAATATTTCCCCCCCCTACAGTAAGGAAGGAGAATCGTAGTGCCGTTACTGGGAATGTTTTTATCCTTCATGTCTGTCCAAGCATGATGCAAGCTTACAGCTCTTAGACCAGGACGAGACCAGTGGATCTGTTGAAGTAAGATTCCAGTAGAGTGGTGCGGTGTTGCAGGAGAGCGAGCGGAGGGGTGGAAATCGAGGACTTTCTTGGATCTAAGTGCTGTTGAAGACTAGTAATTAGTCATTGTAAAAAATTGCATATTCTAGTCTTGTAGAGAATAAACTAATTGGCAACTAATGTTTTTACCCATTCTTGGCAGAGACTTCAGTCAAACTCTTTGAAACGTTGCAGGTTCCTTTGTCACATCGAGTTAGATGCTGTTTGTATGATTTGATGCCAAGATAAAATATTTGATGCCAAGATGAAACGTTCCAGTTGAATTGGGACCAGGACCGACAAATTTATCCTCCAGTCTAACCAACTTAAATAAGGTAAGGTTTTTCTAGTCATTGAGGTCCAGGATGGGAGTTGAGGGGATATGAGGACTGTCCATGAGGACAAGAGAAGTATGAGGAGGGGAGAGAGAAAGGGAGAGAGGAAGCAACACCCTCTGCCAGGTATAGCGCATAGACAAGGCCACGAAGAGAAAGCCAAGGAGAAAGAGATTGGAGGCATCATGTTAAATACATCAGCAATAGGAGATGTATTTATCTGAATGTGAGGAAGAGTAGGTCACTGCTGCCATCTGCAAAAGTAAAATGAGAGAGGGGTGGGGAGAGAATGAAGAAATGGAAAAGTTTGTACAGAAAACAGGGCAGCAAAATTAAAGGGTTAACATCTGAAAGGTCAGGACATGCAGCACAGAGACACTGCAACAAGGAAGTGGAAGGCAGGTTAATACACATGACGACAGACAGTCCCTGCTTTCATGTTAACCTGTGTCGTATACTATATGGTCGGTCTTTAGGCAGGGTGCAAAGGGTGGCGGTAAACAGACAGCTAAACTAAGAGCAGAAGTAAAAGTATAAAGAAGAAAGGACATCATAACTCAAGGGAAGAGAGAGAGGCTAAAATGTAATCTCTTCCAACAAATCAAAAAGGTATCTTAAAAGTCTATAAAGCTAAAGGAACGTATTTATGAAAAATATCTTTGATGCTACATTGGTTAGGAAAAGCACAATGAGGCAAGAGTGGTAAAAGCAAATGAGGGGACAAAAAAAGATGTAATGTTAATCCAGTCAAGGGTGAGGCAGACAGACATGTAAGCATCTTCACAGTGGAGACAGACGGCCAACTGTAAGACAAGGCAACACATACTACATCAGGACAGACAGCGGTCTGCGTCCTGTATGTGTGAACCGAGGAGCAAAACCTTGTAGGATGAACCAGAGAATGGGCACGTCTCAAAACAGCCGCACACAGCTTCATTTCTTAATCCCCTCTCCTCACTTTGTTGATCATTTAAAATCCAAGATGGACCGAGGAAAGTATAGCACTTTCACTCAGTGTTACCATTAAGCAGGCATCATTTGTCTGCCACTATTAATGGAGTAAAATAAATGAAATGAGTAAACCATGTAACCTAAAAGGATCTAACTTTTGAATAACAGGAGACATGGGAAGCAGAGAAGTGAAGCCATGTGGGAGTTTTGGATTGTAAAGGGGCCCTTCCCCTCCTCCTCCTTTCTCCCTGGACCCCCACTGACCTCGAACTTGCTGCTCCAGGTTGAGTATAACGTTAACGGCCTGGTGCAGTATGAGCAGTTTGGTCTGGGGTTTCTCATTGGTCAGATGGAGCTGACACATGCGACCCAGCTCCTTAAAAGCCTCGTTGATGTCCCGCACACGTAGCCGTTCGCGGGCGTTGTTTGCCACCCTCCGCTCTTTCTCCCGCTCAGCCTTAACCTCCACCGGCAGATCTTCATCATCTTCATCATCTTCATCCATATCATCCCGACTGGCGAAGAGCCAAGCGAAATGGCAGATGAAGGGGGAAGGAAACAATACTATGGGTACGGTTCACTGGAAATTACTTCCCAATGATGGTGTGCAGTCAATTTTTCCTATTCCAATCAAGTCCCCTGCTATAGTCTAACTACAAATTAAGTCTAACTAGACAAAAAAGACTGAAAAAATTAGATTTAAAAATAATATTCTTCAAAATGGTATAAGGTAATTTGGTTACAGATTCTCCTCTAAAACCTTCCATTTCCACGTTTAAGACAAAAATGACAGCTACCACTTTAACAGCTGATAAATCTTTGATCAATTCATTCTAAGCAGCTTTTGAAATTTAAAGAATGTTCTTATTAGAAATACATTTTGCAATTAAGCTTGGTGTGGGGCAATCAAGGTTTTTGGAGATGCAAGTGTAATTCACTGAGTGAGAGGTACTAAGATATGTGTAAGCTGAGTAGATAGGTAGTCTAATTGGGGTTTCCTAACAATTGAAATGAGGCATGTCTTATGGGAAAAAAGTGTTAAGATCATCTAGACTGGGAAGTATCTCTATCTGCTCCCAGTTCAAGAATTGTGTAAACCCCACTACTTAAATGGCACGTGAATAAGATCAACTTAAATGATGTACATCAATTAGTGATAAAATTTTTTTATATCAATTTAGTCTATTTATGACCTTCAGTAAAGTGGTAAGTGGTAAGTGTTATGTTTCTTCATTGAATCACCTGCATTTCTTTTTGGACTGCAGAGGTGTGTGGCTCATGTGACTGAATGCAGTCTAACAGAGAAGCTACACAGTAGCCATCAGCGTCGCGTCGCTATTGGAACGCGTCCAGCTGTTTCTAGCCTGGCTACACTGTTGTCATTGCGTCGCTTCACAGAAAGACAGTTGGACCTCTTTTAAATTAGATTCAGTACAAGACTATTTGTGATACTTTCTCATCAATCAAGACCGTTGGACCAATTTCTACACAATTCAATACATTTCCAATCAGTCTACAGCAGTTTGTTAGTGTAGAAATATAACGTTACCAAATGCGAAAAATATAAGAAATACGAGGATATTTATAGACTACGGCAACACTCTTAAAGCAACAGGCACAATTTCTAACAACAGTGGTTTAACATGAACATCCAAGGCAAAATACAGTCAATATGAATTTGGCAGGCTATAACCTATGGGATTGAACGCTAGCGTCAGCCATCGAAAATTGGATCTAGGCGAACTTTTATGCTGGACGCTGCCATCGTATTTGGCGCGACGCGGGATGTGTAGCAGGTTCGATTTACTTTAATGAGAGCGTTCTCCTGACGGCTGACGCCCGATGGCGACACTGACGCACGATGACAGCTGTGTAGCCCCCCCCCTTACTCTGCTCTATGTTCTATAAGGTGGAAGAAGGTCAATTAAAAGGTCTATAAATAGTAAATCTCTGGAACAATGTAACAAAAAAGTGGGGCAGATAATAATAACCTCACTATAAAATTAAACACAAACCACAGGGCCACATTCCACAGTCATGCCTAAGCAGCAACATCATTTATGTCCATAATATCAAGCACAAGGCAATTTGAATGAATAGCTAAATATTGACTATAGTGAAGGTAATAGGCTAGTGCCCATAAACTCTTGCTGAATTCTTGAAATAAATAATCAGAAATTAATGACCATGTAGTGTAATCAGTAGAAAGGTTGTAAGATAATTTCCTGACACATATGACACTTGGGCTTATGTGACATTAAATCTGATCCATGTGTAAGTAAGTAGTATTTATGTTAGACAAAAATATTCTGTTCCACATGAGAGAGGGTTTTAGACACCTTGTTCGAATGCGGGCCTTCATGTCTTTTTTCTCATCCTCTGACTTGTCAGCAATGGAGGAGTTCTCATCGTCCTCCTTGTCCTCTCGTTTGACATCACCGCCACTGGAACGGGGTATGCTACCGGGCAGGCCTGGGGGAAGATGAGGAATAAAGGCACTAAGCATTGACATAAAACAGGACAAGTACAGAACCAGTTAAATATTATGAAGCAGCTTATAATCACCTATCCTGATAGGGGTAGGGGAAAGTATTATCACCCATTAATAACTTGCTCACTGCCCAAAATAAATAAGGGAGCACAGTGAAACAGAAAGACTCACCGGTAAAACCTTCAGGCTGAGAGCCAGGCTGGACAGAGGGGGGCCCGTGGTGACCATGCAAAAGCCCTCCACTAGAGGGCAGACCAACAGAGTCCTCATGGTGACTGGAAACCTATAGGACAATGATTTAACAACAGTGATTCAATCATCTTGTTTTTTTTTTTAAAGTAATATTGGCAAAATAAGGGCAATAATACAGGGATACCACCCTCACTCTGTGCCTACATTCATTGGAAATCACAAACCCCCATTCGGTCATTTGCTGCTAGCTTTCCAGTTCCACTTTAAAAAATTTTGTCTCACCAGTCCAGGTAGGCGACTGGCCAGTCCCAGCCCTGCACTGCTGAAGGCCTGTTGTAGTCCTAAGCCAGACGAGAGCAGGTTGTGCATCTCAGCCAGTCCCGGCCCTCCCTGCCCACTGGCATGACGCTGAAGAACATGGATGGCTTCCTCCAGACGGTCCTCCATTTTATTCTGCTGTGGAAGTGGAGGAAGAACAGTGAAGAATGTGGCAGCAGAAGATAATGTGTTTACCACCGTAATTAGCCTGTGCCTTTCACCCCTCAAAATATCAGTGGATGCATGCTTCCACTAAATACAGGGGGAAATCGTTTGATGCATATCTCGTATGGAAAATAAAAAATGAGGCATGTTGACTCACCAGGGCCTGAAGTCCACCCTCGAAGTTAGGTGAGGGTGTGGCCTGGCCAGAGGACCTGGTCCACTGGGATGCAGAGCCTGAAAAAAAGGGAGGATTACAGAGTTCAGACAGATGTATTTGCCCTCAATTATCAAGTGAGCTTGTGATCTAAACCGATATTAAATAATGAACATGCAGGTATTACCCCACATAATTTGCTTTTGTAACACTATTGATCTCCAAAGGGATATTCCCTTTACGCTTGCTTCCCTCGACAGGGAGCTGGTAAGGATTTAATGTCTTGCTCACGTACACTACAGGGCAGATGCTGTCACTGGGGCTGGCGCCTGGAACGTCCGGTTGAATGTTGATCCGTACGCACTATGCCACCCTGCTGTATTTCGGAACTTACAATACTAAAAATGCTCTTATCTACTCAAAAGAAGTATGATGCAAATAGAAACAAAAGGGAGAGGGTTCATTTATCTCCATTGCTGAAAGCAAATTGGCCTGTTTAGCTCCATTGATTTGATAGGAAGTCCTCATACCGCTTAAGGATTTAATTTGAGGGCCCTGTCAAATGTGGGTGTTCAAGGGTGCACTCGTGATCAATATGTGCAAAACTCAACATAATCTATACATCGTATATGCTGGACTAAGCTGGACTAAGCAGAAACTCTCTAAAATGTACACCCATTAGGTCTAACATGTGACTGATGTGAGATAGAACCAGCTAGGCTTACGCCTATGTTTTGGTCATTTCGATTATTATCTTTGGGTCAGATATTCAGAACTGTATGTATTATATTACATTAGAAAAAATGTAATACACATTGCAAGCGAAGAAGGATTTGGGAACCTGTATCTGCATCTAAACATTATGCCCAGATTATTATGTGTTGAATACTGTAAACATAAAACACTGGATGTATGAAGGTGTGCTACCGATTGTATTGTTTTAATATGTGTAGCTAATGTGATGGAATATAGACACAAATGTCAAAGGGATATAGACAGATATGGAACATTAATTTGTTTTCTACACTTTGGCCGATGTATGAATTGAATCCACAACTGCAAAGTCAGGTATTTCCTTTACTCATAATTATTATTATCATCACCAATATCATATCAATATTCTCTCATCCTCACTGTATTGGCAGCTGTATCTTATGTATTAGGTGTATGATGAACTCACTCATGGACTTGGACTTTATGTAGAGACAAATAAGGAAGTGACCCCTCCCCCCGTTTTTATTTTTACTTTATTTTTTCCTTCCACTCTCTTCAGTTATATTTGGATGGTGTGTGTGTGTGGCGCGAGAGAAGGTAGTTGTGTATGGGGTGGGGAATCATGCCATAAAGTGTTACATTTATGTGTTACCATGCTATTCTCTGTACTACTTATAAAAGGACTGCATGACTCAAAAATGAATAAAAATATAAATAAAAAATGTGGCTGTGCTAACGTGAACGCGCCCTTGAATTGGAATTTTGGTTTAGATGATATGTTTCTTACAACCAACTCACTGCTAAATCAGATGACCTCAATGCAGTATTCCTACCAGGCAGTGGACGCGGGTGCTGCCCTTCCTCCTACGGTCGTTAGTGCCGGCCTTTGCCCCATCTCTGATGCTGTTGCTACCTGGCTGTGGATCGCGAGCGCTGCCCTTATTACTGCGGATATCATCGCCAACTGTTTCTTATGTCACCGTCACTGCCTATATTACTGTCCATTCCATTGTTTGTCCCGGCACCTATTGCACGCTCAAGCCGTCCCGGTGGGGGATCCCTCTTTGACTTAGATTCCGTGTTTACACGCCACTGCGCATGCTCATGGACTCTGACGCTGAGACGCTGGGATTCTGTGTTTAGACGCCACTGCGCATGCTCAGCAGAGTCAGGTTACATGATCACGGCTCGTCTGACACAGAATCCCAGCGCATGCGCAGTGGCGTGTAAACACGGAATCTAAACATGTTTATTTCTTGGTTTGTGAGCACTATTGGAGAAAACCACCTAGCCAGGATAGTTTGTATGCGCTTACTTGTGTTGGACAAAACAAAGACACAGCTATGGGAGCTGCTAAACACTCGTTTGGAATACAATGGATCTCAATGACTGGCCAACTGCCAAATTTCGGAACGCCGGTACTCCGCGAGAGAGGGTGAGTTGATCAAAAATCATGGCTGATTTACATCTCGACATAGACCAT
>OMLI01102357.1:0-10316 GCA_900302605.1 Rondeletia loricata
ATCAGCATCTTGATATGCCATACCTGACAGGTGGATGGATTATCGTGACCAGCATAAGGCACACCTGTGCAATAATCATGCTGTCTAATCAGCATCTTGATATGCCATACCTGTCAGGTGGATGGATTATCGTGACCAGCATAAGGCACACCTGTGCAATAATCATGCTGTCTAATCAGCATCTTGATATGCCATACCTGTCAGGTGGATGGATTATCTCGGCAAAGGAGAAGTGCTTACTAACACAGATTTAAACACATTTGTGAACAAAATGTGAGAGAAATGGGCCTTTTGTGTACATAGAAAAAGTCTTAGATCTTTGATTTCAGCTCATGAAAAATTGGAGCAAAAACAAAAGTGTTGCGTTTATATTTTTGTTCAGTGTATTTTGTGTGTGAAGGATTTTTTCTTTTTGTCGTGGTATCGAAAGAGGTATCGAGTATTGTGTATTTTAACTGGTATTGTATCGAAGTTCACAGTTCTGGTATCGTGACAACCCTACTCTCTCCTCCTTCCAAAACAACTATTGAGGTGTTCCTGAGCAAGACACTTAACCACCAATTGCTCCCATGGGGCTGCTTGGTGGTGAATAGGAGAAGACTGTGGTTGTACTGGTCAGCTAATGAATGTGAAGCAGAGAAAGAGCACGATAGATTATTAAATTTTACTTATAACATTACTGAATTGACCGACACCTGATACCACAACTATCTTTCTCAGATATCTCTCGTTCTCTAGCCTGGTTGTTATTTATTTCTCCAGTGGGACTTCAATGATTGTGCCAGACGCGGTTGTGAGGAAATTTGTGACGCAGCTGCAAAGCCTCTATAACAGTGTGGTGATAAAGCTGCATGAACACAGTGTGTCCTTAATGCTTTGTTTCAGTTATAGGACACGTTTCAGTCGTTGGAGACAGAATTAGCAGTGGTCTAGACTTCTGGTCGAAGGGTGTGTGTGCAAAAGAGACTGTACGTGTGTAAGAGAGAGAGAGAATGATAGAGAGACAGGGTGGTGAGTTTGTTAAGGCCTTACTACATACAAACAACTTCCTTCTTGGATGTCAGTAAACCCGATCCCCTGACCGACCAGCCAGCCAGCCAGCCCAGAGGCACATTTCCCTCAGATTAAGTCCACAAGGGAAATACCATTGATCACAGACCGTGTATTGTTGTCAGGGAGGAAACACGGGGATTATATGCAGTTCCTTTCCCAGGGTTGAAAGAGCGACGGCCCACGTGAGGGGCTCGAGGAAGCAGCTTTGACCTTTGTACTTAAAGGGCGGATGTAATTGCTGCTTCTGGGATCTCCCATCAGGTTCTTCTGACACTGGCCGCCACACACAGGCTACTAAATGTGCATTTAATTAATATTCCGATCTGATTCAAGAGACACAAGCATTTTGAGTTGCCGTATGTAATTACTCCTGTTTTTGAGTTGATGCATGTAAATGCCGTATCTCGCCCACAATAACCCCAATAAGCTTTTATCCTTTATGTCATTTGTCATTTGTTCTGCAGTCTGTTTATTCTTTTTCACAGGGATATTTGTCATTAGGACAGACAGGATAGGAAGATACATATAAACAACATATCCCAAATATGACCTTAATTGCGATAGGAAGTATTAGCCAGCATGTTAACACGCTCATTAGTGTAGAAAACATTAACTTAGTGTTAAAATGTCTCAGGGAGAGTTTGTGGGAAGAGTTAAGCTAGATGATAATCTTTTGCTAATATTACATATTTTTCTAACAGCGGTGGTAGTTACCTTGCTGTGCTGGATCACAACTGCTGAATGAATTTAGAGGAAACATTGGTGTTTGTCCCTCTGAACGATACATGATTGAGAGCTTGTGTCCTTCTTTACAGTGGAAAGGGGAGATCCAGGAGTTTTGTCCCAACACCAAGATGCTGTTGGTTGGATGTAAGTCAGACCTGCGCACCGACCTGAGCACACTGGTGGAACTGTCCAACCACAGGCAGACACCAGTCTCTTATGACCAGGTACGCTGTGCACAAGTGTTTCAGTCCTGCCAAATAAAGCCTCAATCAGCAATAGGAAGAGTTTCATTTGAAAACGCTGTAACTCAATGTATTCTAGTTTATGTCACATCATGTCATTGATCCCTAAGAGGGGAAATCCTTTCATCGTTGTTAGCAAGAGTAACTTAAAAATGTTTAACCTCTTGATAACCTAAAATACATGGCTTTTCTTCTTCGGTGGTAACCACATTTGACCTCTTCCTTCCCAGGGTTCCAGCATGGCGAAGCAGATCTCGGCGCCCTACATCGAGTGCTCGGCTCAGCAGTCGGAGAACAGTGTCAGGGACATTTTCCATGTGGCCACGCTGGCTTGCGTCAACAAAAACAGCAAGAACGTCAAGCGCAATAAGGCCGCCCGATCCACCAAGCGGATTTCACACATGCCCGGTAGGCCCGATCTGGCGGCCGTGGCCTCGGACCTCCGGAAGGACAAAGCCAAAAGTTGCTCGATCATGTGACTGATGACTCAGACTGAGGGGGTTTTAGACCGAGGGTAAGGAGGCGGAGCGCAGTGCAAGCAGGACGTTAAGGGGCAATGCCCTTTCCTGCACGTTAAAGGCCCCTTGTTTGTCCTGAAATGGGCTTTTATATGCTTCAATTCATGTACATGTTACTGGAATACACTGCACCGATGAAAACGGACTCTTAATATGTAGGAACTTCCCAATCCCTCCGGCCCCCGCCCCACCAGAAGAGGAAGCTATCTGTCAATGGGCTACACTCCTGGCTCCTGGAAGTGACACGCTTCCTCTGGGAGGATGAAGAGGATGTGGTCGAGGCTTTCCGCACCAACAGGACGTGAGCAGGAGAAGTGATGTCACCAGGAGAGGTTCATTTGTGAAGGAAGGGTTTGAGAACATGTGATCGTTTGAATAAGAGCCAAAGCCGGCGATGGGGGTTTGCTGACGACGACGACTATCCAAGTCACTCTGCCTGGGAAAGAAGAGCAGCCGTTGTTTGTGCTGGATCAAAGGCTTGTATGACAACTGATTCATTCTCACCCCTGCTTCTGTAATTGTAAATTTGAGATCAGAATAGGAATTTGAATGGAAACCTGACTTTGTCATGTGCTGGTGCCCCCATCTCCGATATGTTGTCAATATAATGTGAAATCATCGGTGTAACTGCATCATAGTTTTATTTGAGCTACATCCTGATGGGTTTCCCCTGATCAGAGTAGTGTAGAAACCGTAGAATCACAAGCCACCCATTCTGTGCCCATTCATTTCACCTCAGTGGCTATAGCTGTTGAATGACTCTCCATTGGATCAGTGATAGACAGGGTATTGTAATTCTGTACATGCTGACAGGTTTGTGGACTTCCTTCTACGATACCGAGGTGCCATAAGCAGTAAGGTTGTCCCCCGACTATAGAAAACCTCAGGCGACTAATAGGATTTTGTCAACAATTCAAAAACTCCATATAACAGACAAATCTTCAAACAAAAACACTGCTCAGCATTATCTTCCCCTTGCAAATACATGCAATCATGCATATTGGCCTTAAGATGTAATGTGTATTAAAGATGACACAACACATATTTGTGATGATTGTTCTGTCAGAGAACAGATATAACGTACCTTAAAACAACATGTTTAAATACCCTTAAAACTAATGAAATAAAAAGCTTTAGTTGACTAAAACCAACTGATAGAACAGCTAATTGAGTAAAAGGGGAGAGTCCTCCTAATGAGTTGATTTTCAGCAGTGAAACTGAATCCACTGCACCGAGAGAGGGAGAGGGAATGAAACCAACAGTTGAAGTATTGTTCATTAAGCTCTGAAAACATCTGACCCCTTGGCATTACATTTCCCTGAAGTATCACTGCTGTTGAGTAAAATCCTCATAACTGCAGTTTTGGTCTTTTTCTTAAACAAGCTGAAATTCGACAAGGTCATTTTAGTGTCGAATGAGTTTCATGACCCGTAAGCCTGAGACTCACTCGAAACCCAACACACGGGCATCAATTAGAAAATGAGACTTATTTTCTTCATTATTGAAACATTTCGTTTTTGTAGATTTGTGGTTTTCCTCCGACAGCGGTGCAATTGAGGAGCTGTTTAAATGTCAACGGTATTGATGCACTTTTTATGTAACTTCTGTGGCTAAACGTTTACTTGACTACCCAGTATGCTTGTTCAAATACCAGTGCTTTCAAATCTGCCAGATCAGCAGTCCAGCTATTATCTGCCTGATGTTAGATCTTCATTTTGTAATACTTTGTGTTTTCTCCATGTACATTATCATCATCCTTTTTTGAATGTTGATGTCACTTTCATATGTCCTTGCCATTGATGTTGCCACAATATTTATTGAATTATATATTTTCCCTTTAGAATAAATGCAAACTTAATTGAAAAGAAGTGTGTTTTCTGTTTATTGATAGCGCACAAGATGTGTTGATACACGCTTGACGATATAATATAAGCCAGAGGTCTACATTATCTTACATGGGAGCTAAAGTAGAATTAATTTACATGTATATTGGTTGATTATGCAAAGTTAGACCTTTTGCCTTTACCTAGGATGTCATGGTTATTGAAATAGGATTGTCGCTCAAGCCCCCGGAAACGGCACTTCTGGTTTGTTTTTCTGCCCGGGTAGAACAAGTCTCCATCATTAGCTTAGCTACAACGCTAGCTACTTCGCAGAGTAAATTCAAGTTAATATAAAACCTCTTTGGGTAAATTAAATGAGCGAGATAAAAAAGGATGAAAATGTTGAATCAAGACTTAACTCTACTCTGCCGGAGGTATGCTCATACACCAGTTCGAGTATATAATGACGTCCATTGTTGTTTGTGCCTTGACAAAAGTTTTGTTTAGCTAGCTAGCTAACTGTAGCAACTTCCTTGTTGTTCCTACGACAGTAAACAAGTGAGCACCAGTGTCATGCTCCGTAATAGCAAAATGTGACTGGTTTGAAGTATGACGACCGCCCTCTTCTAACAAACTATTGTGTTCACGCAAGATTAGGAAAATAATTAGTTTACATGACAGTTGTATATTATGACAAATGTTATTCTCTGCAGAAAGAAAAAAAAGTGGAGTCATTTCATCCTTCACTCTGACAAAGAACAGTCTCTAGAGTTTAGAGAGAGAAATTGGACTTGAATTATTGACTGTCTGACTTCTCCCTCAAAGGCAGGTTTTGTAGCAACTGAACTGAAAGCTCTCTACAAATCAGATTTTGTCGCAGACTTGTCTTTTAAGTGTAAAAGGCAGGTTTTGTAGCAACTGAATGGCACAAAAAGCTCTCTACAAGTCTGTCTTTTTAAAAACCAGTCACTGGAAATAGACAATGCCATAGAAAGCGATGATAAATTCCCCGGAGGCCCCAGAGCATGCAAACTGTTTCCCCTCAAACAGCATGGCTATACATCATGCAATGACTTCATCACATATATAAGATCCAGCCTGAAAGGGCCATCTATTTCTGATGACAGTGTGAAGGTCTGTGATACATTACGTTGTCAGGAGTGGGAAACATGGCTGTCAGGTGAGTAATAAACATCAGAGGTGAAAGATGCACTTCACTGAGGAACAATTACGTTCCCGAGGCTGTATTGATGAAAGGCTCTTCTACTATATGTGAAGATAACATAGGGACCAAGTATTGGACAAAGTCAATGTTGAACTTTAAAGGAAAATCACTTCCTTGTCAAAATGAGCAATATGCCTCGCCTTTGTACATTTTATGCATTAATGTTAAAGCTTAATTTCTTACATTTCTAAGTGGACTGACACTAAGATAGGTATAATAGCCAATGTTTTATCATAGTCTTTGAAATGATTATATAACAAAATGAGAGATGAGAGCACTGATGAAAACCAGACACATATAGGCCTACTATAGATAAGACAAGTGTTTCCACTTGTCCATGTGTAGAAATCCACCCTAAAACACTTTTATTTTCCTTACTGTACTTTTATTTTTCTCTTTCCCGTGGATAACTGGCCAAACGTAGACGGTGTGACGTCACATCAAGATATTTCCAGCGCAGCTACAATAGAGTTTGACGGCAGAAAAAAAGAAGAGGCAGAGATACCAGTTTCTCCACCGACAGTAGACTCAATAGACCAGAATGCAATGTAAAGACATGTAGTGTTTTGACTAAGGGGCGCAACTCTCACTTTTTCTCGACTGGAAAAACTCAATATCTTGCTCTTACAATGCTATCGCTATCGCTCTCTCCTCCAATACATATAGCCTAACCCACAGCTGAACGGAACAAGTCCAGGCATGTTCTCTGGGGTTGTTGAAAGGCATTCTGGGAATGTAGGAAGTCACTAACTGAAGTAGAAGTAGACAGGCAGGTTGAGGGAAAGTGGGTACACCAAAAGAAAAACTACAAACCTTCATCACAAAATAGCCCTTGGAAGGCATTAAACATCACAGATTGATGACATCTAACAATGTTTAGAGTTGGTGGATTTTTCCTTTAAATCCAAAGCAACAGCAGCACAGATGCAATCCACATGCTAAGCTAACATTTAGCATGCAGCTGTTCAGTGAATGGCTGCATTGACCGACCCTCACAAAGAACACAACATCTCTGAGGCCGTTTAACCTTAATTCTACTGCTGGGTCCAGACTGTAATGGAATCCAGCCTGACCCAGATAGTGTAATAAGTAAGGAATCCCACTAAAGCATAATGCCTGAACACAGCCCAGGTCTTAAGCACGTCCCATGGGTGGGCTTAGCTGGCAGAAAATCAGTCTTTAGCTAGCGTGTAGTCCACCCTGCATGTGTCATACAACGCCCCACTTTATCCAGCCGTGTTATATAAGTTTGGGAGGTGAAATGAGCGAATCCATTGATTGCAGATGTGCTGTGAGTGATTTCCACCGTCCTCCCAAGGTTGTGTTCCTATGATTTGCAGATGTTCACACACACCAAGCATGTTTTCTGGCATGTCATAAAGTAAATCATGTAAATCTCTCTCACACACAGACACACAGACACAGACACACCCATCAGCCTAATTCGATTTAACAAATGGTTTGTGAGTGGAGGTTTTCGTAAAGCTGTTACCTTGCAGCAGATGTGCAAAGCTAATTAATACACACACACACACACACACAAACACACACACACACACACACGCAGAGCCCAAGGCTAGCCAATAGTGCCATTTATCTGAAAGAAATGCGACAACCAGCCACTCCTATTTGGCACGTGAAAAGGTTGAGCTCCATTGTAGACTTTGGCATCTTGGTCACAAAGGAAAGAAATGATTTGAAAGAAAGACATTGGTGAATCTTTCATTTGATGGGTGACAAACCGTGTGCAGCTGGAAGGTAGTGGACTTATACCTTTTGCAGGATGCCATTCTTAAACAGACATATTTCTTAGTTTTAAACAAATAAATGGGATCACATTACATAAAACAATTACAGTTTGATAGCTAACCTTATCCATGACTCTGACCTATAAAGAGCAAGTGTGTAAACCAACACTCAGGACTCCCTCGAGTCAAAACAACTTGATGAACTGTTTTAATATCAAAGCTATGGATCCTTTTCACACTCTCCAGTGCAAAAAGAGAATGGATTTCTTAACCTATATGTAGTAACGGGCTTAGTGAGAGACGAGACCATTAATCAACATCTTTGTGGGACCACAAAAGCTCTCTGTTCATCTTGATTAAGTAATAAAACCGCTTAGGTGAACCGTGATGGCACAAGCAGCAACTCGATGAAGCAGAAGTGATCACCTATCACCCACAGATTACTTCTAGGTACAATCTACCGTCTGACATTTAACTCAGTGAAGTCGAGGCTGCGGTCAAAACTGCCTCGGTGAACCGTTATGTCTGAAACAACAACTCAATCAAGTTCTGCTCGCCCGCAGATTATTCTCATACACACTGAGTTCAATTAATTCAAAACACACACACACACACACACATACACGCCCACACACTTCCCTGTCTTCCCATATTCCTGCACAGCCAGCTGGAACGGACACAGACTGGGAGCGTCGAGATCAATAGGTCTCGACTGGTGGGGCATTGTTGCCTCTCGCCTCAGACAATCAGTCATGCACAGCTGTAACATAGAGACCGGCTGGAACCGAAACAATGGGCATTTTTTTACAGCAGAAGCTTGCACTGTACTTCTGCTGAAGGTCTGGGGAAAAGAGGCTGTGGCTCTGAGGCGTGCAGACAGCTTGGGCACGACGACAACCCTTCAGCTCTTTATGAAGGAGCTGGTGCGCCGTGAAGAAAGTGTCTTAATCTGAGCTACTGAAACAAAACAGCACAGTGTGGATAAAGGAACCTGGGTACGGACGAGAGTAAAGTGGAGAGAGCGCTCAAATGGTTTACTCAATGTTAAATGTTATTCAAGCCAAAGTAAGAATATGTCTAGAAATGCTCTCACATTTTTATATACATTATTAATACTCACTGTATTATTACATCTTTTTCCTTTTTCCAGGTACGCTTTAGGCCATGGCTGGGAATTTGATGATTGATAAGTTAAAAATGACTAAAATTATACAGCTTTGTTTTTCATTATTATTATTATTATTATTACTGCAAATTGTATACTTACTTTTGAATCATCCAGAATACTCAAATACTTAGTTATTTTATGTTAATACAGAACCCCTACTGTCTTGTAAGAATCACTCACTATGAGCAATAGCAGATTTATATGTTAGAAGATGTTTGCAGTTTACAGATCTACAATTAACAGCATTTATGCAGTGTGTGCAAAATGTGCATCGTTGGCTCTCCACATGATTAGATTTACAGATTTACAGTGTATCCCCAGCGGTTCACATTATCAGGTATACAGATGGAAGAACATACATACAGAAATATGCCTATAACATGCACATGTGCATTTTTAGCTGTTCACCTAATCAAATTTACAAATGTAGGTAACATACTGTAAATATATAGAAATATGTCCGGATATACAAATGTGCATTATTAGCTGTTCTCATTATCAGAACACATTTACAGATGTGAGTGACAAATACACGCCAGACACTTAGTAGGTTACATTCATCAGAGTATGTTTGTCACTTTGAAAAATGTATAGGCCTGTGTGGATTGCAATTAATTTCAGATTTTTATGTGTCATTATACCACAAAAGCACCAATATCAAAATGATTTCATTTTATTTCAATACACTATGTGAGCCATCGAGAACTGAACCTCTGAGAGTTTTTTAGCTTAGCGACCGCTACGCAACACAGCAGTGGAGCAGCTTTCATTGATTTTAAAGGAAGCTTTCCCTCCATGGCGATGGCTGCAGTGGAGCTTTGGGGGTCAGCTTCTCCTCTCTTCTCTTCTTATTTCTTCCCTTCTCTTACCTCCTCTCCTTTTCTCCATTCTCTCAGTCCTGGTTTGCCATATGTCTGATCCTCACCATTGGCTATAGCCAGACCACTGACCTCCTACGTTGCTCCTCTCCTTGCCATCTGGTCCCTGGCTTGGCCTTTTTTGGTCAGGGGCCAAATGGTGACTGACTCAACACGTCTGAGCATGTTGTCAGGGGAAAGTCCTCCTCGCCTGCAACAGCTCCCAACTTGTCTCTGACGTTCCCCACAGCTTAAAGGAATACACGTTTTAGGAGATTGGCCCTGTGGTCAACTTAGCCGTTAGGTGATGAGAACATAGACACCAAAATCAACCACATATTAATTTGTTGTGCAGTGATCATATTTTGTGTAGATTTGACCAATCCACTACATAAAACTGCCAGACTTGGCTGCATATCATTTAAGGTAAACACCATTTAGCTGTAGAGCTGCTACAAGTTCTCATTTTCTCACTTTTGCGATAACGCTAGTTACCTAGTATCACTCAACATAGTGTATGCTAAAGTGTTAGCATGGAGCACCGGAGCCAATGATCTAATCATCTTCTCTTCTCTTCTCTTCTCTTCTCTTCTCTTCTCT
The DNA here is from genome assembly GCA_900302605.1 of Rondeletia loricata. Lineage (NCBI taxonomy): Eukaryota > Metazoa > Chordata > Actinopteri > Beryciformes > Rondeletiidae > Rondeletia > Rondeletia loricata. Next base: position 9,961 of record OMLI01102357.1, read on the forward strand.
TCTCTTCTCTTCTCTTCTCTTCTCTTCTCTTCTCTTCTCTTCTCTTCTCTTCTCTTCTCTTCTCTTCTCTTCTCTTCTCTTGCCAAGGACTAGTGAATAAGTAGCACTTCCCCCCCTTCAACAACTGTCAAGGTGCCCTTGGGCAAGGCACTGAATCCCAACTGCTCCAGTGGAGCTGCACAGTGGGCAGAACTACAAGCACTGTAGCAGCACTAGGCAGCTTCCAGGTATGAAGGTGTCAATATATCCATGAGTCGAGAACCCCGAGTTAGAGAAACTAGTGCATCACAAAAAGTGTGTGTGTGTGTGTGTGTGTGTGTGTGTGTGTGTGTGTGTGTGTGTGTCAGTTTGAAAAC
>OMLI01102365.1:0-10699 GCA_900302605.1 Rondeletia loricata
ACACACACACACACACACACACACACACACACACACACACACACACACACACACACACCACAATCTTTTGGATTGGAACCACAAACTCCTGACTGAACATGATTCATATGTGTATGTTGCCAAATGATTTCCCGGAGCTTCTGGAACAAAATGTCTAAGGTCTATAAATGCTGGACCCTCCATTTCCACCCCACTTGCTGTTAAATATTATTCAAGGAGTCAAGCGGGAAAAAAGAGAATATATATATGTGTGACTTTTTTTGGCATGCTCAGGAAAACTGATCCCCGTTCAGAAAGGTGTAGCTATGCCACCGAGCTGTAGCCTACCTTTATCTGCAAGTTTAACGAGAGTGGTAAATGTGGAGATTCACAGGAAGTGACGGCATTAAGGATTTGGACTTTGGGAATGTTAAATATTAATCTATCCCCACTTCCTTTTAAAAGCTACTCACATGCTCAGCTTGTATGAAGTTTAGTCTCGTCATATGAATCCGTGCTCTCGTTCATATCCATGGTGCAATTCTTATTATAATGCTTAGATAATCGTCCGGGATATGTGTTCATATAAATCATAGCTTTTATAATGTGTGCGTATTCATGTGGTTGTATATAAAGTAAATTCCGGCATGATATCAAGGTTATTTGTGTGTGAGTCAAATATGTCGGTGTTAAAGTCCGTCCCAATAAAATATGGACTTGGTTGAATTACATCTATTACGAGTTATGTTGAAAATACACCCGTTTCATTATAGGCTACTATGGAGAACAGCTCAATTTTAAAAATTTACTCTGAACAAGGTTATCATTTGGCAGAAATGAACCTAATTGTTGCTAAATCTGGATTTAAAATACACCGAAAGAGGCTCTCGCTGTAGGCTTGTCAATAGGTTGCATAAGGTGCTCTCTCTTAGCTTTGTGGGGTTTGCAGTAGCTTATTTTATACAGACAGTCTGTATACAACGCTAGTTTGAAACGTTTAATTGTGCATATTCGACCTGTGTGATGGGCCTCTATTTGGCTTTGGGAGAAGAGGAAATAGGCCAGTTGAGGCTGGACTGTGAAGAAATATGAGCTGACGTCGCCATCTAGCGACGACTTTGTGTCAAGCTCAAGCTCAAGTAGACTGTCAGTGGTCATACAGCCTTCAGACTGCTTATACGATGATGATGATAATAATAATAATAACAACAATAATGATCATAACAATCATAATAATCACAACAACAATAATAATAGGCTTAATAATAATAATAGGCTTAATAATTATAATTATAATTATAATAATAATAATAATAATACTGTAGGTATATACATTTAACCAGAATATTTGTCTTGAAAAAGGCGCTTTGACCGAGACGTCAAACAAAATAAAAAGACGCAGATATGAAGTGTGTAGGGAAACCTCCTTTCTCTTTATAATAAACAAAAATAAACCATTTGCCCCACGGTCACCTTCCTGTTCGCGTGGCTGTGGAATAAAAGCATCCGCTTAAAATGTACAATTATTGCAAGGCAATTCAAGAAACGGATTGGGGCAACATTTAAATACTTTTTCTTTTAACATATTTCTCAATATTTTTGTTTTATCCATAAAAACACGTTAAAGTTAAGATCCACAATTGTAGTTCTATCGGTGCCTGTTCTTTTCTATATTACGTTAAACCTTTCCCTTTTGACAAATTGCTCTAATATTCACACGTTAAATAGCCTGAGCTGGACAATTATTTAACTCGTAGGCTGTTTATAATCAGTTTTGTATTTGTGTAAAAAAAATTATGTTTTATGTTTTTATTATTCTTTTTTTTTTATGGAACAAGGGTGAAATAAAAAACGACTCGGCCAACTTCAGGCCTATTCCTCACTGAACTGTTGTCTACATTTAGTGGACTCGTTTTAAATGACACAGCAGGTTGACTGTTGCCCAGTCTACTTTGTACAATAAGCATTCAGCTGCTCTGCATGTTCATCACGTTTATTTATTGTGTTAGATCGCAAAATTCAGAATGCCGATATCCAATTCCCTTGATTGTGGCTCTCAAAATTCAATAGGCGTTCGCGCGATTAGTGGGTTTCCATTATAACAATTAAGAAGCAAAGTATGGACTGTCATGATATTGAAAACAGCTTTGGCCTCAATTCACGTTCAATTCAACCTGTTCATGAAGTGCATTTTCTACAGGATTCAAAAACTTGAATTGATCCAACCCTCGCTGCAGCCCTGTGGTGTTCTATGAGCCCTGTAATGAAACGCAATTTTGCTTTAATACCAGTAAGAAAAAATAATTGACATGCACGCTGTTCCCAGTTGCTCGCATTGTTCGCTCTCATTAACATCATGAAGGCAGACTATGGAGATTTACTTTTAAATCAGAAAGATATTCATTTGAGTGATTAAGTATAGTAACTTAACTGCGCTTGCAGCCAAAAGCACATCAGCCCACCATGCGTGGCTTGGACGCATTAATGAATATGATTTAGCTTTGCTGGCATTATGCGAGGTGAAATGACAGGCATGAAATCAAATCCTTCCTTATTTGGGACTTCTAGCTGTTTTTGCACCTGTTATGCTTTATTTTGTCCAACTGTTAGAGAGCATTAAGCATGGCTATAGCTTAGGCCTACTCTTATAGGCTGTGCTACATCAGCTATACACCCAGCTTGTTTTTACTTTCTGCAGTAGGAAACGTCTCGCTTAGGCTACTTACTTGCTCGTCATAAAGATAAAAGATACTTAGCCACGATTGATTACCCGCTTTTTCTCGACTCTAATAGGCTATTCCAACAGTGTCACATCGTTTCATTTCTACACATCCTAACCCAGAACCTGTGAGTGCTAATCCCAACACCACCCAGTCATTTTCACTTTTTTTCTTGCTATTCACGGCCCACAAAAGATAAATTCACAGTATGTCAAGAGTTATACAGTAACTAGACCGAGGCTACTGGATGTCTGTCCTGTAGTCAGCGGCTTGTGATTTAGTTTGTTACAATAGGAATTATTCTTATTCTTATTATTGATATTTTATTATTATGATTATTGTTGTTGTTGTTGTCGTCGTCCTCGTCAGTATTAGCCTTAGAATTAATATATAATTATTAATCGTAAATCTTTTTAGCCATACTTTCTTTATTAGACTGTCTTGTCTCGTCTTGTCTTGCCCTGATAGTTGTTTTTACATCTAACATGCTAAGACAGCAACCTTAGATAATTTACACAAAAGGAGTTAGGCTATAATTAATTGCCTACTCATAGCCTATTTAGTTATATTAGTTTGGCAAAGACGGCAAATATTCCAATGAACAAGCATGTTGCTGGGTAGGCTACTGGGTACTGGGTACTGGGTCTCAACATGCACATGGCCGACTGGCTGATTCAGGCCATGCACGAGAGAAATCTGAGACACTACGTACACGGGCACGGAATGCAACGTTACCACGTCCTGTGACGCAGCCACGGCTGGGCGCGCACTTGTTACACAATGAGATCTGAGATGGGAGAAAAGCGAGACCGGTGACTGGATCGTAGTTCCTGTAGTCCCCAAAACAGACTGAACGGAGCCGAAGCTTATTGGCGTGGAGCGAACAGACCCGCAGCTCATTGGCTGTGAGAGAGCAGAGCAGCGTCTCATTGGCTTGCTGTGGACCAAAACAAGCCTGCAATACCCGCCCCACTCTGCGTTTCACAAATAACCGTGACACAATGCTCCGCCCATCCCGCATCCTCCTCACAGAGACGCGCCCTCTTTGATGGGACTGGCCGTTCAGTCTGGCAGGACAACACAGTAGGTTGAACCGGATTCCATTGTGTCTATTTGCCTCTCTGCGGCAGATTTGAGTTTTGCTGCCACCTTCAGGCAAAAGAGTGAATGACAGTTAATTTGAATGCTCCATGAAGGATTCAGGTTTGCTCTTGCTTTATGCACAAGCGACGTGCATTATTCACTGTCTTGCTGATTCGAGCTTAATGGCAAATATGCAAGTGAAGTAAGAAGTGCATGATTGTGTGTAAATGGTTTTTGCAGCACTACCAAATCACTGTGGCATTTTAAAGACTGTGCCATTTCACCATCCCAATCCATTTAATATCTGCAATGAAAATGGCCGCATATAATGAAACCACCGGAAAAGATCCTAGCCTAATTATTGTTTTTGTTTGTTTTCATCAAAATAATTGAACATTTCTTTACTCACACCAGCTGTTGCCTTCCATAGGCAAGTCCCATACAACCAGACCCGATACTTTTTAATCCAGGCTATTTGAAGAAACGTAATATTATTGAATATGCTTAGATGCATTGTCTATTTTCCAGCTCTGTAAATAGTTGCAATAGGCCATAGCCAATAAGCAGCACGGTATATCTCTCGCCTGTCTGACAGACGCGGTTGGATACAGACAGGGCCAATACCATGCTCTTTACATTGACCTTCGCTGCGTAATGGAGGCGAGGCCTGCAACCTTCAGTCACTCAGCAATATACCAATAGCTTTGGCCAAGGCTGAAAGCATGGAGTTGGAAGATAATCTCGTAATACACCAGCAAAACACCAGTAGACACAAACTGATCCAAGACCGTGACAGCGGTCAAATAGAAGCACTTGACCGAGATGATGTGAAAGCCTCCTCCATGTCGCTGCGCCGCCTTATTCTTTTACTGATGGGGTTTTTCTTTCTTGGCATCTCTTTAGGTCACTTTCTTTGATTTGAAATAATCAATGTTCGCTTATTTACTGTACTTAGTTACGATGTGGGTATGGACTGATAAATACAGGCCTATTCATTTCGCCTCATGAATAACACCGTGGTGGTTTTGCTCGCAAGGCTTATTTGAGGTGTAACTAGTTGTATCCACGAACATTTTACACAATTAAAACGACTTAAAGTCAGTAAAGTCTTAGAATCTAAATACCTTATAGAAAACTAAACCCAGTGCTCATATCGCCCACCATGTTTGTCATGTACACAAGGCCTAGGCTGCTTTTCTGGACATTTTGATTCCCTATCCAAAATGGCTGAAGGGAATATGAAAATTGGCCCTCCGATTATTACACAGAGATTGGTAACATGATTAGGCCCCTATGCTATGGCACCAAATCATGCTTAAGGCAAAATAAGGTTGGTTGAAAAAACAAAAACAACAACTATCTACTAGGTAAATGATGCTGTGTGAAAAAGCGACAGAAGCTATTTTGGAAATGTGGATCTCACGGAAAGGGTTTGCTGCAGAGGCTTCATATTCGTGTGCAGTCGAGAGAATAATGTTAGGGTTATTGGCTCAATTTGTGCACGCAATAGCAAATAGTCATATTTTCATATGTTTTAGGTCTGTTTACAGTAGACTAGATCTTCTTAGAGCAAAAAAAAAAGTAGAATCACAGTCTATTAGGTGATTTGGTGAATCGCCTTCCTATGTGGTGATCTGGTAGAAGTTAGTGAATGGCCTGAAACTGCACTCTCGTATCCAGTCAAGAGATTAGCTCATCATTATTATTTGCGTTTTCGTCCAAAATGTGAAACAGCAGTTAATAGCAAATACGTTGATTTCTCGTTTAGATTAAAGGCAGAAGACACCATCTTTGGGCGACGTGGTTGAACACAGCGACCATTCTCCTCTATTTTTTCCACATTCAATCGAGCAAACCCTGTTTAATATCAGTCGGAATATATCTGGCCTATGAAATGGGCATATTCACACAGACTAGTGCAGTTCCTATGTCCATGAACCTATATTTCCACTTCTCATATGAACTGATAGGTACAATTAAAAAATAGCCTGCATAAAAGCTGTTATATCAAATCCATGGCATTTTTCCTATTGAAATAGACTGCAGGCGTTGAATTATAACAGAGGAATTCGTTTTCCAAAATGTCATCATTGACGTCGAGACGATAGGTTAGTGATTGGATGGTTTTAAATATTCAGTTTCCTTTGGTTAGAGATGATCACAATTATGCTGAAATACACTAGAGAAGTTGAAAATCAATGGGAGGTATATCAGCTTCTTAATCAGCTTTATAGACTACCGTCGCCCTCAGAGAAAACACCATATTTAGATAATATGAAGTCCACTGCTCAGTCGGCTCAATCCGGCTCTTTTTCTTTATTAAAGGTATTTGGAATAGGACATACTTTGGACATACGGACATACTTTGAGGACTGGGATGTAAGTGGAAAGGGATTTCTAATTCTCTCGCTGTGCTTCCAGGCCTACCACGTTATAGGCTAATCCTCCAACTCAACAATAGCATGCGCAAGAAGACACAGCTCTGTCCCAGTTCTCTGTAGGCTATACTGCAGGTTATATACAAATAGGTAGCATGTAGGCCTACTGTTGAAAAAAACAAAGAAACACGACATCTCCATGACGATTTTTGTTGTTGAAAGTTACATTTTCCTCGTTGAAGTCCATAGGCCAGTCTAGAAAGGCCTGTTTATCCTTTTGTCCGAGCACATTCGTCCTAACGCCTTGTTTCTCAATGTCGACTCTATAGACTAATCCAGTAGTTTGCCTTCATCCACTGGGTTGGTCAGAGCTGCTCCCGTTGACCGTGGAGTTGTTCCGTCTTGCTGGCCTCTGTGTGGTCCGCGTCTGGCCCCTCTGTCGTCGCCATCGCTGTCGGCCCACATTTCTGTCACCTGTGGATAAATCAACAGTTGTCCGCTGATTGAAACAGGTTCACGCCTATTACTGTATCCCTGTATGTTAATTTGTACCCAAGTGCGAGCACTGATTGTTTCATGTTTCAGTCGGGTGTCTGGGTGATCCCCACCTCTAGGCTCGTATCGCTGTAGCCATGATAACGGCCCAAGACTCACCAGTAAAGACCAGATACCATTCAAGTTCAATAGCACTTCTTCTTTTTTATTTTTTTAAAGTGGACTAGAAGTTATGCATTTATTAATAAACAGCTCTGCCTAGTCTTTGTTTGTTTTGGTCGTGCGTCCACTAGACTACATGCGCATTAGCCTACAAGCCAACACTTTTTGGGTGAAATTGCCTTTAATTTCAATGTGGCCTTTTAATGCATGTATAATAACACATGTTTGCATCCGTCTCCTTTCTAGATGGTCAGCCTGATATGTACTTTGGCCTACGCGGTCTTGTTCAGCAAGCTATTTTAATGAGTGTTTTCATTTTGAGATGATACTTTCAGGATAGACACTAGATGTCTTGGGGCGGAGGTGTGGTGGCCCTTTTTTTCTACCATAAAATGGAAAAAAAGCAGCATGAACTAAAGCTCGGGCCTTTTCACTTGAAGATCTAAACTACAGGAGGTTTCTTTGCAAGACACTGAATGCGCCTATTTACTTTATAGCCCGTAGGCCTACCTGGCATGGCGTTAAAGTGTATTTTTGGAACCTCCCCACACTTAATTGTTGTCTAACAACGTTTTATGGCGCACGGATTGGGCCATCTATATGTCGCATTCACTTCCTTAGAAAAACATTGCGCTTTCATAACTCGAGTAGGGCTACTCTTAATTTGAAATAAAATATATTGTGTTGATATACAAACACATACAGAAATAATAGGTTTAATTAAGCAAATACATATTCCTCAGTGTGTGTGTGTGTGTGTGTGTGTGTGTTAAGCTATGTATGAAAACATAGAGAGAGAATTAAAGGACTTAGGACAACAAAGCAGTGTTCGTAAGCAAATCATGTTGTTTTTTTTGCTGCCCATTTCCGTATCCAAACTCTCACAGTCAGTCATGCCTCTTTTACACTATTAGCCTAACAACAATGTGATTATCTTCTTCTGTTATGTTTACATTTTTCAAAATCTGATCATGTTAAGTGAATGATATCATTGCGTGAAATGCAGAGGGCGTATTTAAATAGATAACCAAGAGATCTAAGGGATCTTGGTCATAACAACTCTCCAACGTCACATCGTGAGTGCTGCTATCACTGTGGTTTACTATTTTGAGGTTAAATCCAAAGCTACTTAACTAATCCTACTTCATGCACACACAGTTGCTGCGAAGGTGAAGTTCATTTGACTTTGCCCGAGCGTTCAGCGTCAGGCGCACATTATCGATTGTAATCTAAAGCCATCCACTGTTTTCCCCTTTGGCCCACTATATTGCATGCATGCAGGAGCGTAATTGCAAAGGCAATCAGAGGAACTTCATCCGGGGCACAGCGGGCCCTTGGATGGTGTTTGTTCTCAGTGAAGGGCCTCTCCCTCCCCCGAACTTGAAGTCGACCGCACAGACAAAGCTTTGGCTTTGAAAGCTTTTACGCAGCGCCATAGTCTCAGTTTTGATCACCAAAATCGCACAACAAGGATCATCAGAAGGTCTTCCTTTAATACAAAACTGAGTTGACATTAAATACTGAATCCTTAATGCTTGCCCCGAGATTTTAGCTAATTATTTACATTATTTTTGGCCAAATTACCAATGTTTTTGTAGCAAAGTGATTTGCCATATAGACATGTTAAGTGTAAGTACAAATCTTACCTTACTGTTCAGAAGTGTATATTTTTCTATGTCGCTGGAAAGCCTCGGCTGCTGACTTTGGGTCCGTGTAGGTGGCGACTTCCTATCACGCCTGGCCAGTTTTGTGGTGTCTGTCTGGCCGGGGAGAAAAAAAGGCGCAACAGAATACTATAGGAGCAATAAAACCGAAGGTCTGTGCAGAGCTGGCTTTGGTTTTCCTGGGCATCCTGTGCTCAATTACAGCTTAAAAGCTTCAGCACAAGTCGTAGAATTTGTCTGCATTGACCGAGAGGCGGAGCGTGTGGTCGCAAAGACACTGGAGTTGTTTGTGCCCCTACAATTTATCCAAATTAAACGGCCTATCAGCATGACGACGGATGACACAGATTGCATGGTTGTTGCTGTTTTCATACAATCACAGGGGATTTAGTTGATACTTGTAGCTTCTTAGTAAATGTGATCTTTTAAGGTTGTGTTACACATGTGCCATCCGGAGCGCATTATATCCCCATGTGTGCATCGGGCGGTGGCTGCCAGGGCAGTCCCGGCGGTCCTAATCCGAGCTCAGGTCTCTCATTCACAGCACATTAGAGTCAGGTTGCAGCCTCTCCAAAACAAGCTCCACGGCGGCCTCAGAGCAGAGAACCGGGGAATGTGCCGTGTGACATGTTTACCAATTCAAAAACAAGACATCCGTGCATTTGAAAAGATATTTCATAAAGTGGAAGGGGGAGAGTTGCTCTTACATTGTTATTCTTCATTTATTTTGCTTCTCTGGGAACCCTATGGCCCTACAGTTAGCTGCATAATGCTAATGACAATGTATATATTGTCATTAGTGCACATATATATTTATGATATATACATACCTTTTAGGATTTTAAAATGGATTCCTGAATAAAATGTTGCTGGAATATTTTGAGCATTAACTGTAGCAGCAGCCATTTTTAAATTCTGCGCAGCATTGCCCTTTTCGAAATAATGTTCTCCCTTTTGATTATTTGTGGGTCACATATTGATGTGATTTACACAAATGTATGTATATATATGCATCATGGGAATAAACCGAATTTTAAATGGATGGAAAATCGTAATAGATCAAAACATCAAAGTGTCCAGCAAACAGCAGCATTTTTGGAATATGTCTTACTAATTGGTGCGTATTTAAATAAATATTTCCACCAAAACGTAAAGAAATAGCCGTGCGTAAAACTGGAACGGGCTTGAGTGGTGCAGGCCAACTTTTGGGGCGGTTATATAGAAAAGGTCCATTAAATGTGGGCGTAAAGCAAAACAGACAAGCCAGTAAGACAAATATCATAATTTAAGACGTTTATTATTTTAAACACCCAATAACATTTTACCAATGAAGTAGACCTATGACTGTTTATTAAATGTACAGACTTCCACATGCGTATTTTATCAATCTGTTTACATGGCTCCGGGCCTCTCGAGGAAGTATCGATCTAGTTTCTTCTGTTGCTGTTCATGACAACAAAATAGGTCAATGTTGGCATTTAAAAATGTTTTGAAAATATTAGATTTTTTAGATACGGTTGTTTACTGATGTATGGTTTTAGAGACACTTTGCCTACAAAACGTTTGGCCCGGGTGAGAGTCTGTTCACACTGAGTTTTAAAATTGTCTGTTTGGTCATTGTTTTCTGAAATTGTCTGTTTCTAGTCACTGTTTCCTGAAATTGTCTTTGTTTGGTCATTGGTTTGCCGATTCCGACAAATGACTACAAGCCAGGTCGAAACATTACCCGTTACTTTGAACATGACCCTGATAACCAAATGTCCAAGAGAGCCAAATGCTATGTTATAAACCACCAACTGATGATTAGGCCTACTAAACATTTCTAAAAGAAGACTTCAAAGATTAGCTGGTTGTCCTCTTCCTGATTTAGTTCATGTTATTGTCTGGTAGGCTCTCGGAGAAGTCATGCAGCACAATCTGTTTAGTCTGCCTGTATTCTAAATACATCATGAAACACCATGACATTTGATAAAGCCTAAAATACGCACAGACTCATCTCTAGAACCAGATTGAATGTCGAAACGCACATAGCATCTGCGAAATGGATATTGATATTGATATTGGACTAAACCTTCGATTGCAATCCGTCATGTGACTCCCCTTTAACAACCAGCATCCAATTATAGTTTTTTCTTCCTCTGACTTCTCTGCATGTTAAGGAATTCAGTTTTAGACCGACATGGCGATAAACCATGTCAAGCCTTAGGACATACAGCAG
>OMLI01102366.1:3190-16414 GCA_900302605.1 Rondeletia loricata
ATTTGGACCCCCCCCCCCCACACACACACACACAAGCATCGACCACACAACTGTTGCATGAGCAAATCAAATATTGTTTTATTCAGATTTTTTTCATCCATACAGCAAGAGTCAATTATAGCAACAATAAAATGTGCATAAACAAATCTGAAGACAGAATAGTACATTATTGTGTGGCAACTATTAGCAAATACGTAATTGGTGGTTGCACTTACAAGTAAAAAGCAAAAAAGCAGTCAAAGCGTACATGTGCCCCCAGCAGGGAAGTGAACCCTTGGTTCAAGCCAAGAGACTGAACATCTGGTTTGGAGAAAACGGTGCTTTGGTTCTATAGCAACTATACAGCGACCTCAAGTCAGAACCATGTTGACCTTGACTGGAGACGGTTACATTCATTTCAAAGACTAATTTGCCAATATGCATTTGGTATGGTGAGCCTTCACCTGCTGAGTGCACAGCTATGATAGCAGGAACAATTTCCCATGAGTCAGATGTCGACTGTAATTATATGGCTATGATGAGAGAAAATATCTGGGGTGGATGGCTGCTACTATTCTTTTAATAACATGGTTGCTTGGAGAATATTTTATCACACAAGAGTAAGATGACTTGTTTTTGAAGTATTATTTCTCCCCACTGCACTGTGGATCTACTGTATGTGTAATTTGAAAAATATATTATTGTGTACTTTGTAATCTGAATGCGTTATCTTTCCTTACATATCTATGCAGTTTATTTTGTTTACATGTTTGTTCTTTTACATGCAGTCAAATCAAACTATAATAGAATAGACATTTTGATAGAGTTTCATGTATCAACTGTACCATGGGAGCAGCAATACTGCATGACCAAGTCCAACAACTGATATATGGACATCATATGATATGTTGTCCTACAAGATGGGTGGGAGTTAGCGTGACATGGGGATATCTACTCCCCTACAACATTCCCTGGTAATACTAGCCACTGATAAAATAAGCCAAAAAGCGCATATAGCTTTCTCTGAATGCATTGGCCAAGAAACTAGTGCCCTTCTTTGCAAGCAATGTTTTAGCTGGTCTTCTAATTTAAGAATTTAAATTAATCTAACAAAATTCCTTATAATTATAGATCTTTTTTTATTCAAAATAATATCTCAATATGATACATGTTTTTTCTCTGTTCATTTGACTATATACAGAAGTGCAAAAAGTCAACCTTCGTCCCTTAGGTTAGAACTCATCATCTGCAGCATTAGACTTCACCAATCTGGGAAAGTCTTTGCTTTCTCGCCCCTAATCTCACTATCCACCGAATATCCAAAGACCCGTCAATCTCACTGTTCATTTTGGCCTGACATTCAGGGCAAACTTAAGAAATATTAAAACAAAAGTACATATCTTTTTGAAATGGATACAGTAGAAAATAATGTTTACTCTAAAACATGGACAATCTATATTTCAATACAATATATTTTCAAACATGATCTTGACATGTTACAAGGAAATTTTAAGTTGGTTAAAACATTAGTTTTTTTTTGTCTACTCAGAGTTGCTGCAGTTGCAGCAAATTAATTGATCTCATTCCTTGTATCAAAAAAGTCTTTCATCAACTAAATTAATTGATAATGTAACATCAACTAAAAAGAGACATCCAGCTATATGAATGAAGTGAATATTTAAAACTGACTCAACACATTATCATTTATATGGTTTGGAAAAAAGTTATGAATGTCATACTACCTCAAAATCTACAACGGCTATATCAATGTTGTCAAGTAATATATAGTAAGGCAAAAAAAATCTACAACTACATACCTCAAATAGATTCAAATCCTTAAGTAGTACATAACACATACGTTCAATGAAATTTAAGAGAGTAATTGTTAATTTTTCATAGAGAGAGAAAGAGAAAGAAAAAAGATCATAAGCGGCATGTGAGAGAACTATAAAACGTCATTGGTGTTCTTTACCTGCATGGTGATTGAAGGTACATTTGATTGGGCTGGGACCCATAATTGTAATCTAAGGCTTTGTTAGGTACATTACAATTGGTAAAGACACACTACACACCTCTGCAACAATGGAAAAGGGAAGTGATCATATAACTGACAGTTGAATGAAAGATAAACATGTTTCCCTAATTGTTTTACACCTCTTAGGACATGCTTCAGTAACCCTTCGTGAATACGACCGAGAGAAAAACTGTGCTTTGGTTTCCATAGTCAGACCTACAAGTGAATGAGAACCTTCATGCTTTGCTAGGAAATACAAGTCAAATCAATAATGTGTTGTATTTCGTCGAAAGTGAAGGTTCACATAGGATGGGGTGTGAAATTAGAGCAGGGTGACCAGACAAAACAATCATTCAAGTGCACATGTGGTTTAAATGACCTAATAGACCTTTGGGTCTGCTGTTGTTGTTTTTTTTATCAACGTAAGGTTCAACAGTGCTTCTTACAGACACAGTTTTAGAGTCCCTCTTCTTTAAAAGGGGGAACAAGGTAACACGATCTCAACTGAAGCTACACCCTCCACTTCACCAGCCTTTAGAGTCAATGGACTTGAGCAATAACTTTATCTCAACAGATAAATACAACATTTACTGTAGTCTATGCAAAAGAAGCGAAACAAAACCCTTCAGAAGAAAGAAAAAAGTCCTCCATTTTCTATTTTAGCCGGAGAAATTAAAAAACGAATCTTAAACTGATTACTGAGAGAAATGAGAAACGTTAAAAAACACCCACAAAAGAGATTCTGCAAAGAAAATAATATAAAAAAGAGCCATACAAAACATTTACCTTCGGTAAACAGAATAACACTGCTGAGATAACACTCTGGTTTTAGCTGTATGGCCTTGATGGCACATGACAAGGTAAGAAAAGCTAGCCTGGCTGTGCTTTCAAGGTACACAGGTATGTTGGTTTACCCAGAACATTCATATGTCCAAGACCCTCATTTCAACATCTAGTTTCACTAGTAGCCGTAAAAACACAATACTGTACATGCTTAATCATTTTGGCGAATAAAAGTCCTTTTAAAATTATTGTGCCTTTCAGATTTCAATTCAAATTCAAGGTGCATGTTTGCATTTCACTTGTAAACCATGAAATATGGCTATCAATTAAAAATAATAATAAAGCAGAACAAATAAAAAAAGGAAAGAAAAATCTTTCTTGGTCTACTAACGTACCAGCACTGTATGTTGCTAGATGCAACCACGGTCTTGACCTTCTGTGTGTGCAGTAATGATAATAATTGGAACAATTTGAGTGCCATGATTTAGTCTGACACAGAGGTGTAATGTGAATGTCCCACAGAGGGAGAGACACACAGACCCTGGCACCAAGATGTCCCCTTCTCTCGGCTGGACGTTGACTTTGACAACAAGGAGGTTGGTGAGGTTGGCTCTTCTTGACGACGATATGTAGGTGAATGGCACAGACCATGTGTTGCACCCTAGATGTTTCCATGCGTGATGAGATCATCATTGTGGACCGGCTAAGAGATGGCAGACTCTCCTTGTCCCATTGCTTGACATTCTGAACGTTATGTACATAAAGGCTGAACTCTTTTGGCTTGGACGGTGCCAGCACACATTCATTTGATCTGCAAGAAGACAAGAAGACAGGTATTTCACTTGAACAACCGTAGGTGTTTTTGCATTAGACTTCAGGGTGTACGTTTTCCTACTGAAAAAGGTATAAGGCCTAGACTATGTGCACACACAATCAAGAAAAGGTAATATTCTAACAACAGGCAACCGGGATCTCAAGCTGATATGATTCACACAAAATGGACAATCTTTATAATGAACAGAGAGAGAGAGGATAGGGATTAAAATGGGAACTCACTGTTTTTGAGAGGAACTACATTTGAGTCAAGTACTTGTGACTATTCAGATGATCTGCAGATATTATTGGAATCTGGGGGTAGAGACAGACAGAGATCAAATGAAATATCCCAAGCCTAAAACATTTTACTCGGACGTTGGCCAACAAAAATATCGAACACAAATCAACGCATTTTATAACCACGTCCTCCCTCATTTAAATGAGTTCATTGCTGAAAAGGATGAAGATGACAAGATACAAAAGCAATTTGGTTACAGTTGTGCAACAATTCATTCAGGCATGTCACAGGTGACATATGCTAATAGGAATCAACATTCACTTCTGGAGAGGAAGGGAAGGGGGAGATGAGGGGTACAGAAGGTAACAGTCAGTGAGGTGGCTTCCCCATGCAAATCCAAGTCGTCCAGCTTGTTGACCTGCACCCCTCAATACCTTGCAGAAACCTGGCCCTGGACCAAGAATAGCAACATGAAGATTTATCATACCAACTCTGTTCCCTGGTCATATTACTCTTATAAACTGTGCAATGTAACTGCTTACAAATGCCTTCGAGAGACTTGCAAATCTTCTTACAGACTGTAATAATGATTTTGAACTTGTCTGACTGTGATAATGATGAGTGTGTGCAGCTCTTAAACACCAGGAATGTGGTAAAGCTATGCTTTACGTGCTGGAAGCGGCAGCGGGAAAAAACAACAGCCAAGCACCAAATGGCACAAACTGTGCGAATGGCTATTAAAAATGGAACACAAACTACCTCATACATACCAATTGCATGTATTCGTTGGTAGTCAACTTTGATAAGGAAGAGTCCTCAAAATGGGAAAGGACAAAAATCGAGGTTAAAATGAGGACAAACAGATGGAATACAGTATGCTTCTCCAGAAAGACAGTTAGATACTCCAATAAACTTATCAAGCTACAATATTGTGGTTATAGTTAAAAAGGATATCAATTTTGGAACTTCTCATAGTATGATGTGTGTATACATAACTGCATGTTGGACTCTAATACACAAGTGTAGGCCAACAAGAGGGAGCACCGCCCTTTCCCCAGCCCACCCCCCGCTGTAAGACACAAGCATCCCCTGATCATCCATGTGCATTGAGAGAGAGAGAGAGAGAGAGAGAGAGAGAGAGAGAGAGAGAGAGAGAGAGAGAGAGAGAGAGAGAGAGAGAGAGAGAGAGAGAGAGAGAGAGAGAGAGAGAGGGGGAGAGAGAGAGAGAGAGAAAGAGAGAGAGAGAGAGAGAGAGAGAGAGACACAGACAGGCGGTAGATGTGCAAACCTGATTGTTGGAGGCAGTTGCGAAGGGAACGCTTGTGGCAGATGTGTTGGCTGCACTGCCTGGAGTACCACCGTGCATCATGGGAACTTTTTTGGAGGGAAAATCATGTAAGCAAAAATACATAGAGGAGCAGTGTGGCCACATACGTACCAGGCAAATTGGAAAAAAGAAAGAGGGAGGGGATCAGATTGGGGTTCAATTTAACTGGTTCCCTGTCTTCCCTCTGCCAACGTTGATTGAACTCTTGTGACTTGAAAACGTAATAATGAAGTGACCAAATTGTTTCTTGGTAAACACCAGATAAGAGCTCACTTGAAAAGCGCTATCAAATAAAGTGCTAATCCTGTCATATGAGTCTTGAGAATGGAGTCATCGAGGCATCGAGGCAGAGGAGATAAGGGGGGCAGGTTATAATTGAACTCCCTCGGCTTTTAAATGTTTTCAAAGGGGTTTCAATAGGTGTCAGGTTAGGCCAGCCAAAAGCCAAGGTGGTCAAAAGAGTTGAGGATGGGCAGAGACGTGGGGTGGTCAAGCAATACGGGTGTACATAGAGAAGTAACAAAATGAAAGTCAATTAAACTGACATTATAAACAATTAGGGCTGTTATAACATACAACATTTTACTATTGCAATATCTGTCCGTCCTTATGTGGACACTTGCTTATGCATTATCTTATATATAAGATATTATAAGAAAAGATATCACGCAACCACACTGTGACTCTCAAGTCACCAAAATCCACATTACAATCGCTAAGTGGTTGTGTCAGAAGCTAATTCTGACACACAAAGTTCACTGGGTGGCTCAGGAAATAAGTAGCTGCCCCTTTAGTTGTGCTGGTTAGATTTTGATGACGTGTGAGTCACAGACAAGCGGTTACAGGTAACTGAAGTAGGAAAGCTGGAACCTACCAATACTGCCTGCAGGTGTCATGCACAATATTGAGCCTGCCCATCATGCAGTGCAACAGGAAGTGGATTGGATAGGGAAGAGAAATCAAAACAGCCCATCACAAGGTTCGTTAGAGTGAGGGGAGAGATAAGTTGGAAAAAAGGTTAATATCTCTTGGAAAACACAGTCATCAGTGATTGGACAAGGTGGTGAACTCATAATAAGGTAATCTGTTAATCAAATGATAGATTCTAAATCTGAACTTTTGTCCGAAGTGTAATGCATATGAATGTGTAATACACCAAGAGTGATAGTGGGTATGATTGTAACTATCAAGTATTAAACATTATATACACACTCGAGACAGAAGCGAGAAGAACAGAAGCCAGACTCAGCCTACCGTTTGTTGCCAAACCGATGCATCGGGTACAATTAACCAACCCCTCCAGCCCCCGATCATCCCAGCCCAAGCCCAAGCCCCAGCGATAGTACGCCAGTGAACACGCCATGAACACTTCAATCTAACAGTCTATGGAAACAAATCCTATCCCTTCCTCTTCAAAAGATCCACATCTTCCTCACTCATCCTGCATTTACTAGGAGGAGTAAGTAGCCCTATGGAGCGATATGAAGGCGGTTAGTAAGCGAATAGACATTCTACCCATTCTAATGGCCATGCAATGCCATACAAATCGCAATGCACTTTGGGTTGAAGCTTTTGAAGCATTCTTAACAATAAATTTGAAGCTGTACAAAATGTACGTGTACTGTACCCCGCTAGCCTAGAGTCAAATCCAGCTAGAGCTTTCTCTCCTGTGTTTGCCCTACTCTGTCTCCCTCTCTAATCCCCCACTGTCTAAAGAATAAAACACTAAAGGTAAGTGGACTGTCCACATTCTGTCCACCCAACCACAGCCGTGCAGGAGCCAGGTTAAACTGATCTAGGCATCCTCTGGGTGGTCAGAGCCCTATCGGTGGTTGGTGTCGGAGCCATACCTGACGGGAGGAAAGCAGCCTGCTGCTGAAATTGCATGTTGGCCAGGGCCTGTTGGTACTGGAGCATGCCGGTGTTAAACATGGCAGAGGCTCCGTTGGCCTTCTCCAGGGCTGCCCGCTTTGGCATGGGAGCCATGACACTATGGGGGATGCCCTGCCCAGCCAGACGGAGGGAGGTAAGTGAGGAAGAGAAACAGAGAGAGAGAGAGAGAGAGAGAGAGAGAGAGAGAGAGCGAGAGAGGTGCGTGGAAGACAGGGAGGGTTTGTTGGAGAGAGGCAAAAACGGGAAAGAAAAAAACAAAAAAAACAATGGTACATACGTTAGAGAACATCATACAAACGGCATCACAACATCCTTGTGTGTACAACAACAACATCATCGTCATCATCATCATCATCATCATATCGTCATTAGCAAGCAAGCAGCAGTCTGACACAAGTACTACACAAGCAGGAGCATGGTGCCTACTGGAGCTACTGGCTAACAAGCATTCATATCATATCCATCATTTAATCAGGAAGCTTACTGGGATGATTACTTTGTACTCCTAGGGCTGACTAAATGCAACAGAAGCAAGCATTGACTATTAAAACAATAAGGCTGCTAACAAGAGGTGGAACAGGTAGGAAGCACAGAGAGAGGGAGGCTGCACTGCTAGCTCCATGATAAACTGTGTAAGCCATGTTTAAGTGACGGTTCACTCCCAGACAGATGTCAAAAATGGTCTCAGGCCAAGGGGGTGAAGTCAGCCATTGGAAATATTTTGCCAGTTGTCAATATTTACACCATAAAATGTGCGGCACATGGATTTGATCTTGGCATGAGGCCATTCTTGAGGTCTGAGTATCTGTGACAAGGTTTGGTGATGGAGTGAACGATCATTTGAACTGTAATCATCTGTTATGGTGGGATCACTCCCCTTAGCCCCACCCTTATCCATCTGACATGCACTAGGAAGACATACATGCACACGACTGATTGAGCTGCTCCACAACACTGAACATTGACTTTGGACGTAAGACTAAAGCCATGCCACCGTTATAAAAGGTCTACTTCCCTAGCCCTCACTGACTGTTGTTAAATAAGCTATAGGTGATGAATTGATTGTGGCTCCTATCACAAATTCCATATTTGAATTCGTGTTTGAGGTGAGTTTTACATGAACACAGTCGTTTGGTGTTGGATGCAATCCGAGCCTGAAAGCCACAATCACTTCATCACTGGCAATAATGACAGAGCAACAGGAGGAAAAACAGACATTGCACTGAGACAACGACAACAAAAATAGCTAGGTATCTTTGGTTAAAACATTGCTCTACAACAAAGCCACATGCCAAGCTAAAAGGTGAAAGGTCATAGTACCAGGTCAAAGGTTGCGTCGAGGGGTCGCTTCAGTGATTTGACAGCCGACTGAGTCTTAATTAGCAGGCAGCGAGCACATGATGGCAATGGGCCAATGGGGTTCAAGCGCATTAACATAAACCAGCAAGCAGAGGTGCATCATGGGGGCAGCAGTGCAGTTTGGGTATAGGTGAGAAAAACAAAAAGAAATAAAAAAACAAATCATTGGAATGCAATATACAAGGGGATAACAGGACTAAGGCATGCACAGTGTGGACACTAGCTCTACTGCTCAACAGTTACATGATCATCAATAATCAATGATTACTATCAAATCTACATTAGTTACTGTCACACAAAGATGAATGTAATATAGCAATGACAAAATTATTCAATCAATACTAAGCGTATTGGACAGAAAATTATATGAAAGTACAAGTCACAAGTTTCTTTTTGACTGTGCACATCATAGTCAGTGTCACATTACAATGATTCACCCAAGCTCTCTGCCTTGCTATATCAATAAGAGCATGTAGAAAACACTTTGATCAACAGACAAGTGTAACTGTACTAGTATTCACAGGCGCTGTTACTGTGCGACGGGACACTCTGTTGCATACTGAAAGCACAATGAAACCATTTATTTATGTCAAGAGGAAGTGGAGTCATGGACAGGAAGCACAGAAAGGATGGTGTCACAGATAAGACTGGTAATCAGAGAGGGAGCGAGGAACCGTCCCTCTCTGCTTGTGGTCTAGGATGAGATGAACGAGGAGCAAGACGGCGATTCTGTCAGACTAGGAGGAAAAAAGCTGAACGCACTCAATGAGATTTATGACTGTTATAATGTATCATTGTCCAATCGTTCTTCATATCATCCCACTCTGTGGCAACTGGTCTTTCCCCGCTGTGCGTTCTACTCCAAGCTGGTTTTACCCAAATCAACATCCCATTCAGACCTTGGTTTAAAATGTGACCTGAACAAAAGCAGAACTGGAAAACCAACATAATACCAACCAAGAGGGCGAGACACTTTCAAAGATCTATTTGAGTGTGATTCGTGAAACAGATTCCCTTCTGGGCGATGGAATGTACAGTAGATTAGTGTCTATGGGAATCATAGCCCTGATGTGTAATTGTGTGAGTAATGAGTGTGGCCGTGTTCTAATTTGGTGTCCAGGCTGCTCACCATGGCCGCGGCAGCCGTGGCCTGGTTCACCTGGTGCTGGGCGGCCTTAATTTTGGCCTGCAGATGGGCCGGGGGGTGGAAGTACTTGCACTTTTCCCGGGAGCAGCGTCCCTTGATGTAGTCCATGCACACGGTGACTGTGTTGTCGTTGGTGTCTATCATGGTGCTGTCTGCGGGGTGGGCGAAGCGACAGTCGTTCTCTCCCCGGGAGCAGTTGCCCCTCTGGTACTCCCGACACACCTAGAGACAGGGTCAGATGAGAGGGATGATGAAAAGACACTTAGACACGCGTGGACACTGCAGGACGAGAGTAGTGCCATACGTTTCCTTTGTGTACAGGCAAAGTGCATCGTGTATTTCGTGTCTGTATGTAGGACACCAGAGGGCAGCACCTTCTTTCACATTAGAGGTAGCATGCACATTAGTTTTGTTTTCTACCCACTCTGCTCATATCTGCTCAGAGTATACCAACAGTGCACTGTATGTTTGGACGTGTATGTACACCATATAGAACAAAATGAAGGAAACAGTCGCATGAATACTTCCCTCAGTGCTGGGGGCTCTGCAATGTGTGGAATGCTTTTCCTGGCATGGTTTTAAAGGGAACATCCACCCTAAAACACTTAATCTTAAACAGCTGTTGGTGATACACCTTGCATTTCTGGGTCCATTGTGTTTGGTGGTGTATTTTCCTTATTCCCGCGGATAACTGGCCAGTGCAGCAACAATGGAGTTTAAGTTTAGTATCAGTCCCTCAGAATCAAAAAGCAAGGGCTTCTTTCTAGACCTAGATCATTTTGCACCGACATTCAACAATCATACAGGGAGAAATCCATTGCAGAAGAGGAAGAAATATCAACTTCTCCACTGACAGTGGACTCAATAGACCAGAATGCAGTGCAGCCACAAGACATGTTGCATTTTGAGTAAGGGGTGCAGCCCTCACTTGTTTTTGACCAGAAAAACTCGCTCTCTTGCTCTTACTATCACCATCGCCATCACTATCGATATTGCTCTCTCCACCTACATGTGAAACCAACAGCTGGATGCAACAATTTCAGGCATGTTCTCTGGGGGTTGTCTAAAGGCATTCTGGGAAATGTAGGAAATCACTAACTGAAGTAGAACTAGACATGGGAGGTTGAGGGAAAGTGGGTACACCAAAAAAGTAAACACTTCATCACAAAATAACTATACTGGATTGCACTGAACATCACAGATTGATGATATATAGCAGTGTAAAAGTATCAGAGGGTGGGAGTTTCCTAACCTGGCTCTGCCAGATGGTTTGTTTCACAAATCTTTGTTTCACAAATCCATCTGGTCACGCTCCAATCTATTGGGTTGACTCCGGCCTGGTTCCGGGACGGACCAATCAGCGTCCTATACGGGCGGGCTTTGCATGTCTATGTGGGCTTTGGGTGTGACGACAGCGCTTTCTGCAATGGCGGCAGCCACAGAAACAGAGGCTACCCAGCTAGCACTGAAGACTCGGCCCAAAACGTGAAATTCCCTGATACTCCAGATTAAATCAATACATTTGTTAAATTCCCTGACTTTCTATGTCTGGAATGCATGCTTTTAAATTCCAACCACGGCCCTATTCCGGCGACCGGGAACTGATTTACTCGGCCCGAATCCGGAAGCCGGACCCGGCCCAGCGTAGATGCTGCAATAACATCAGATCAAATGTTTAACGTTATGTATGTTATGTTACATAAACGTCTGACAACAGACAACATAGACGTTTATGTAACATTAACATTAACCGCAGATGCCCGGTTAGCATGGAGGTAGCATTTAGCATGGAGGTAGCATTTAGCATTAAATGCTACCTCCATGCTAACCGGGCATCTGTGGTTTGTTTACAGTCTCTTCCGCGCTATCCTACTACGTCATATGGTTTGTTGCTCTGATTGGTTGAAGTTAGCCTGCCCAGACGGTGAAAGACAGATGGTTCATCCAATCACCTGCCAAGTAGCTTTTTGAAAGTGCCTGCCCCTTTCAAAGGTTTGCCGAGAGCGTTCCCAGATGGATTTGTGAAAACAAACCATCTGGCAGAGCCAGGTTAAAAAGTCAGTAGAACAAGATAAAAGTCAGTAGAACACGCAGGATAAAAGTCAGTAGAACAAGATAAAAGTCAGTAGAACATGCAGGATAAAAGTCAGTAGAACAAGATAAAAGTCAGTAGAACACGCAGGATAAAAGTCAGTAGAACAAGATAAAAGTCAGTAGAACACGCAGGATAAAACAGTAGAACAAGTATTCATTTTATGATATGAAACGGAGAAAAGCAGCAAATCTCAGCATGAGTGAAGCTGCAACCAGAAAGTGTTTTACTTGATAAATGACTTAAACGATTAATCAATTATCTAAATTATTATTAACTGAATCCACCTGAACTGAACTGAATCCACCTGAACTGAACTGAATCCACCTGAACTGAACTGAATCCACATGAACTGAACTGATTGATGACTTTAGTGTTTACATGTTTCTGACGCAGTGCAATGAGCAACATCCCAGTGACGTTACACACTGGACCTGAACCTGAATAAAACCATACTGAAGCTTTCTGTGTCTGGGCTCGTGTATAAAAGCATTAGCTACATGTTGATCCAGTGTCACGTGATGGATGTATTAAATAACATGACACACTGTGTGAAAGTGTGAACTGTCAGGTCGGAGCAACATTTGCTCCAAAACAACACAACAACAACCAGACTGAGCCGAACCGGAAACTCACACTGTCGACTCTCAGGATCCATTTCCCCGGTTCCGACACGGCGCTCACCGGCCCGCTGAGCTCCGTGAACACCAGCAGAACCAGCACTTTGGACCAGAGTCCCGTCCCAAACCGCGCCGGACCCGCGGAGCTCGCCATTTCTACCATGGAGAAGAAACGAGCCAGCCACCGCGACAACTCACAACAGGCGCTGCGCTTCCTGCTTCCGGGTGATGTTGCGGAGATGGGAGCGCTGCGTTCAGGTGCTGTGGGAAATATCGCACTTACGATATGAACGGACCAACAAAGTAGTAAAAACGACTGGGAAAGTGGGCATTTTTTATTTGCCGAGAAGAGACGTTTAGCAGCAGTGTCAACAACTGATGGTAAAATTTATTTTTTGGCTGGACGATGAGTCTAGCCCTAGAACCCCAAATGTCCATGACTGAGTGACTGACTGAGTGACTGATGCTATTACCTTATTTGGGCGTGATGCTATTACCTTATTTGGGCGTAGTGACATCATCACATCGTGACATCATCACACCGTGACATCATGACATCATGACGTGAATAACGACAAAGACACCAAAGCTACTTTTCCCTACTAGAAACGAGCTATGGCAGTGTACGGATGGAGCCATAAGGTCCACAAAACAATACACCACAGTCCTCAACCTCCAATCTGCCACCCTTCCATATCTGCTTTTCCAGCTCCAGGTGACTACTGTTGTGACTGTAATAACTTCATCAGTAATTCTATACAAATGTACAAGTACTCAGTATTTCCATTTCCCCCCCAATTTTACATGTTTCTAGATGAAAGAATGGCACTATGCCCTTATTTGGGCATAGTGACGTCAAATGTCCGTGACTGACTGAGTGACTGACATCATCACATTGTGACATCATCACATTGTTGTAATTGCATCATGCCCAAATAAGGGCATAGTGACGTCAC
>OMLI01102464.1:10338-25024 GCA_900302605.1 Rondeletia loricata
AACACACACACACACACACACACACACACACACACACACACACACACACACACACTGAGATCAATCAGGCCTGTTATTCTCACCTCATGATAGCAGCCCTAATCCCAGAGTTATCTAAATTACGAACGCAATCTGTGGATTAAATGCACATTCATTTTCAAATCGTGTGTAAAACTGGGAATTAATTCTGTTTCTAAAGAGGAGAATGTAATTTTGTCGCCTCTATTGTTTATTGAGGCTAAGGTGTGTTTAATCCATGCTGTACTTCCTTTATTTTATTTTATATTAATATGTTAAATATTTTTTCATTTTCTCCTCTACAAAAAAGTGCATTTTAACAATATGATAAAACACAAGACACGTGGTTTTCTGCTTTTTCACATGTGGAAAACAACAAGTTATGTTATTGGCAGCTGTCATGTCCTTTTTTTCTTCATACAGCAGATCAGTGGCTGTGATTTGATTTGCCCACAGACCGGGTGAGACATGGACACGATATGGCTTTACCAGTTTCGTCTGATCGTCATCGGAGACTCCACCGTCGGCAAGTCGTGTCTGATCCGGAGGTTCACCGAGGGCCGCTTCGCCCAGGCGTCAGACCCCACCGTGGGAGTGGACTTCTTCTCCCGCCTGGTGGAGATCGAGCCGGGCAAAAGGATCAAACTCCAGATCTGGGACACTGCGGGACAGGAGAGGTTCAGGTCAAGAGAGGACTTTTTATTTACTGTCCCTTGTCTCTCCTCTGCTCTCTCAGTCTCTATCCTCTCGCTCTTTTCTCCTGTATCTCTTGCTGATTGACTGAATATTAATCTGATGGCTCCTCTCTCTCTCTCTCTCTCTCTCTCTCTCTCTCTCTCTCTCTACTGCTTTATCATTTGCTTTTTTGGCTTGAGAACGAGTCTTTTTGGCCTTCATAGGTGAAATGACTTGGCAACGCCGGTCGCTTGCTCTCAGCACCGTCCTCCTTCTTTGAGCATATCTATCTGTCTCTGTCTGTCTCTGTCTGTCTCCCTCTATCCACCCCTCCGTCCTCCAGGTCTATCACCAGGGCCTACTACCGCAACTCAGTGGGCGGGCTCTTGCTCTTTGACATCACCAGCCGCCGCTCCTTCCAGAACGTCCACGATTGGCTGGAGGAGGCTCAGAGCCACGTCCAGCCGCACCGCATCGTCTTCCTATTGGTCGGTCAAAAGTGTGACCTGGAGGCGCAGCGTCAGGTGACCCAGCAGGAGGCAGAGAAGCTGGCCGGGGCCTACGGGATGCGCTACGTGGAGACTTCGGCACGAGACGGCATCAACGTAGAGAAGGTTGCCGATGTAATCTCTGTTAAAGCGGTCCATAGAAAAGAAGACGTTTCCTGCACACGTTCCTCGGCTTCGGCCCCAACACTCTCCACAAGCAGGGGTTTCTGTTGACCGACACAATATATCAAATAACATGTTGATTGCAAACTTGGAGGTTTGAGTCCCTACACAATGAAGGACAACGCCGTGGTCTGGGTGTTATTCCTCTTTGTTATAGCTTTAGATAGATGAGGAACGGTGCAATATGTCGCATTTTAAACCACGTTATTTTTTAGACGTTAGTATGATAACTGATAACTAAACGAGACCATCACCGAGAAGATTGGCAGCCTCTACCGGCCTCTAGTTTCTCGCAATGGCAGATGGTGGAACGAGTGAAAGGCTGATGGAAAAATCACTTTCAACATGTTTATCCTCAAAAGAGGATAAACGCCAAGGAGGGGGAGGAGGGAACATTTTGGGAAACAGTAGCACTGGCATGAGATAGAGGCTGCCAATCATCTCGACCATGGTCTCAGGTGTTTACAGTAATTATACCAAGGTATCACAATTAATTGGACAATGATATATCGATGTTTAAAAATGTGTATCGCCTTTGACACTTGACACAGTCATTTTAAATTGGCTTCTGATCCTTCGTGATTCTGGTTTCCGGTTCTGACTTTGTTTCCGATTCTTCTCCAGGCGTTTGTGGATCTGACACAAGACATCTTTGAGCTGGTGCGGAGCGGTGACATCACGGTCCAGGAGGGCTGGGAGGGCGTCAAGAGCGGCTTGGTTCCCAACACCGTCCACTCGTCTGAGGAGGTGACCAAGGGCGACCGGCGGTGCTTCTGTTGATCCGCTGGGCCGCAGGGCCGCAGCAAGTGGGGTGACAGGTGGTGATATTTCAGGGGACTCAGAATACAGGAAGTAATAAGGCTTTCTTACGACGCCATGGAGTTGAACATCCTTAGTCCTATATATAAGAACAAGCTGAGAGTTTTGGGTTCCTGTTCATGGGACTGTCTAGACACTTCTGTTAGGGGCAGAAGCACAAGGCGTGGTTAACCAGAGGAAATGAAGGCACCAAGGCTCTTATGTCCAACCCTCTCCCTCACTGTTCTGCTGGTGTGTGCATATGTGTGTGTGTGTGTGTGTGTGTGACTGCTGTGTCAAACCCACCGGTTTCCTCCACAGCAGAACCACAGTACTGTCGTAGCCCCTCATGCTAAACCCTAAGAATGTGTTTGGAAGCAAACACTAGCCCACAAACAATGGCTGCGTGCAATCTTTGGCCTCTGTTACCATCACTTCTGCTTCACTCCATGTGGCCTTTGCAGACCTGTACAGTCACACTCCAGTGGCCGCTGATGCTGTTCCTCTAAAGATCGATACTGTCAGTGTAGCGTGTTAAGATCGACGCTCATGTGTCAACATGATTTAATTTGAATCCAAATTGGCGGCACCGAGATCGAGCCATGCCTCTGCTATTACACGCATAACATCTCAGAGCCTGCTGCATCCTTATCACTTGTACAGCCTATATCCAGTGAGAGAGACTAACGAGACGGCCAAGCCAGCGGTAAAGCATCATCATCAGTGACTGTAGATCAGCGCCACAATTTCAAGTGGCTGCATAAATAAAGGCCTCTTGCAAGACCAGAGAGGAGAGAATAATGTGAAGAGCGTGAATCTCGATCACAAATTGAACCAAAGCTTGAGATATTGACTTTATATTGACTTTATGTTGTTTATTCGACGGCGACCTGCTGAGGACCGGTTGAGAAGGAGTATGCACTGTGGAAATGATCCATATTACATTTCGTTTTCTACTTAGTTTGCTGCATTGTTGATTAAATATAACGAACTGTGCATTCTCTGAAAGGAAAAGCTACTGTAGCTAATTTATCGATAGCCATTATGGATAGATCATGGGTTTTTGTAAGTACCTGTTTAAGGTTTACTACTCTGTGTTGGTTTACTTTTGCTGGTGAGAACCACTAAGGTGTATTCTGACGGCCTTTTGGAGAATGACCCGATGCTATGTGTTCATTAGATATATGGGCCCTGCTCTTAAATGTTACATGACACCTTAAGGTCATAATCTCGCCTCACACCAATGCCTACTATCCATTTATTGATTCAGCCATGTCCCTACTTAATATAATGCATGTCCACATTTTACTTAAATTTTTCCAAAGAAAGACTAATATTTGTATTTTTGATATGATGTAAATAGCCGTTCCACTCAATACCTGGAGAGCAGAATGAATGAATTGTCCAATTTGTCACTTAAAGATATGGAAATATAGATTTGGCATTGTGGGAAATGATATGAAACGTAGAAAGTGAACGCATGGTAATTATTTGAAGAACAATTACACAGATTTCCATTCAAATTGGTAAAAATGAGTGGTGTTTATACTTAATAGAATTGGGAATAGTTCACATCTACCTGCTAAATTACTAGGTCAGATTGTTTGCTAAGAACAGATGGAAAGAATGCTGAACTTGCACTGGGTCTGACTGAATCCCCAGTCGATGTGATGTAAGTTGTGCTGTGGATGCGTCTCTTTTGAGTGCCTTTGGAGGAAAGAAGCCTAAGCACACACAGTGAGGTCTAGTGTCCATTTCTTATTAATAGATAAAACTGTGTGTTTATCCAGTTAATATTACCATATAAACTGTAATATTACAGGAAATATATTGACAATAAATTACACAAACTGTTAAAAAAAAAAACATCCTGACAAAACTGACTGTTGTTGTGACTCTGGGATGATTATAGCACAAGTGTCATTAATAATAAATGCTTGGAAACATTAATAAAGATTTGCCATGTGCAAAGGTTGGTAGTACACTGCTCTTTGTACCATAAAACAGACATTAACCATTTAGTTCATAACCTGTCATGGCTGCATCTTTAATCATAGGTTGTTGCAATGCTGTATGCAACCACTAGAGGGCGGCCTCAGTATAAGGAAGTAAACTGTGGCCTTAATCTCATGAAACCATAACTACAAGGATTTTCTAACTGCAGCTAAAACCAGTCATATTTTATAGATAGCATGGCAGAGATGGGATGCAAATACATAGTATTCATTATCTTAAGGCACACGTGCATTAAAGTAAATGGTTTTAAACGCGTTTGCCTTTCTGCAATGAATACATCCTGAGGCAATGCTGTTGCAGAAATTTGAAAGTTTGTACAGCAGCCCAAAGCCAGTCTGTCATTGTGTAGCTTAACCATCATTAACATTGTTAGGGTGGTTAAGTCAACAGTGACTCATAGAAAGTGGCGTGGGAGGCTTCAACAGCCTCTGGCATACAACTCAGACTAAAACATTGTGTACTCTACTTTCAAACCGGAAGAACCACGTCACACACCAAGGCTTTCAATCTGTAATCAGCAAGAATCAGCGTTTTATTTTTTTTAAAGACATTGAAAATACAGCTCGTTTTATACATGACAGTCATATTTACAGGATATAAAACGGAAAGAGACAAAAATAGACCATTGCTGAGTATTGAGAGGGAAGATGATAGTATTGAGTTTCAAAAGGCACAAGGGCTGGGTATCAAGAGCTCAGTCAGACATGAGTCAGTCATGTCACATATCCTTTCAAATACTCATCTGTGGTACATTAATCGTGTCCCGAGCGCAACGTTCCCCTTGTCTAGGCAGGCAGGTCCAAGCAAATGCTCTGAGGTCTGAGTTTCAGGGCCAAGTATTACACTCTAGTCATTGAGACCTCCAGTGAAACATTACAAAACCTTAGCCCAAGATTACAGTTGGTCCATGAGAGCAGCTCATGAAGTATTTGAAATGATTTAAGATATAACTGGACTCGAGTCCCATCTTGTTATAACTGGACTCGAGTCCCATCTTGTTATAACTGGACTCTAGTCCCATCTTGTTATAACTGGACTCGAGTCCCATCTTGTTCTACCAGCCCCGGAGCCTTTCTGAGGCAGAAGGATGGTTCTTCAGGCACCAGTTTCTCTAAAGAGATGGGAGTCACATCATCTAGAAACACTCTGAATCAAAATCTAGCCTTACCTCCCTTCTCCACATTCAACTTCCTCTCCCTTTTCCAAATGTTTAAGGTGATATGTGAAACTGACATCATATATCTGAGGAGGGATCATTTGTCTAGCAAGAATAGCAATTACAAGATGTTTAGAGACACCGTTTAATTTGCGTATCTGCAGAAATGCTTCAATACTGCTTACACCTTGGCAGTTTTCTCATATCTACAAGAATGGCTAACGAGAAAGGGACTAAGGGTTTCAATTTAGAGCCCAGCAAAATCCACTGCCAAATGAAATGCCTTTCAGTGTAATTTATAAAGAACATCTCCCATCAAATTATACTTCAAGTTATACTTAAAAACAGTGTAGATTTTACAGCATTATACAAATATAGTTATACACAAATACTGTACAATCTACAGTAAAAGCACTGTACTAGAGCCAAAAAAATAACAAATAAAAAAAAAGCTAGTAACATAAATTATCCTATTGACTCTAGTGAGGATTGGGGTAAAAATGTACACAATTTAGAGACCATCTTTTAGCGGTCATTCTTTGTTATGGAAAGCTCCGTTTACAAAAACCACGTTCATTTGGTCAGGCAGCATCCCAACAAACCAGGATCAATCATTTGGTGACGCAAGAGATTCGCAACAGGAGGAGAAAAAAAAGGGGGAGAAAATCATCAGCACTCTAAAACTGTACATGTACGACGATTAAAATACATTAATAAAAGTCCAACATCTAAAAAGCATATTCATTGATTGAGAGTTGATATGAAAAGGCATAACAAAAGAGAAACATCCCAAACAACACTACGTACATTTAAATATGAACAGTTCTAACAGAATGAGTAAATGAAACAGTAATCCAAAATAAAAAATAAAATTAAAAAAGTGATGACAGCTCAACAGACAAAGCTGCCAAAGAGAAGTTTCAATGGAAACTAAAGAAAAACCTTTGTGAAAAAAACAAGGTTGTTTCACAAGAAAAATAAAATAAAAGTTGAAGATATACTAATGGTGATGAACAGAAACAGACACTAGTGTGGATCTGACAGAGTTGGATAGATTTCAATTAGAAACAAACCAGTTGTGTTTGAACTAAATTATTAAATGCCATATTCCTTCTCTTTCAATGTTTCCTGCACCTCCCTTTCTTAAATTTTTGCTAGTGAGGTAAAAGATAGTCAAAGTAAACAGCCCAAAACACTCACTTCACTCGACCCCATCAGAAAGTAAGGTGAAGCCATCGATGAGCTTTCTAAGTGCGGATCTATCACGCCTTCTCAGATCTGCAAAAATATCTGGGTACAGCCATGTGAAGCATTTGAATTGACACTCAGCTATGTGCATGTAACTCAGAAAGTTGCAAACTATCTACACGGGATGTCGTTACAACAACCTTACTGACCTTTCCATGCCTATTCTTTGGATAAAACTTATATCCAACCAGATATCCGACCAAGGGAGTATTCGCAAGTATTTTGTGTAATTTGTTTGAACCTGCTTGGAATGCCAGATGGATGGGGTTTACCACACAGGACAATACAATGAATACTCCTATTTTGGTTATTTTCATGTTTGTTTGTTTTTTACTTCAATTGAGGGATTACATGTCCCTCTATGGGTTGAAAAGAAGTTTATTGGATAAACTCAAAAATGCATGGTCGTCAAGCTGGCCGGTTTTTTTCTTAGCTCCTCAAAAGTTGACACTTTGGAGATACAAAGTTTTCACCCAACAACCGCGATCGACTATTTGAATTTAGTAAATTTTCTGTGACCGACAAATGTACTGTTGCAGTAAACCTATCTGGTGCTAGGTTAAAAGAAATGCAAATACTATTTCACCCCAGTTTATATAACATATATACAACATAAAAAATAACACGGGTGATTTATGATACAGCACTAATTTCATACCATATTAATGGTACTTTTTTTTTTTGTAATGCATTACCGTTATCCATATTGACAATATGTAGTCAATATTTAGTAATTTCTGTCTCGTCTCTTAACTGGCCTTTCAGCATTTCATAATGCAGGTTCCATTACATTACTTCAAGTTACAGTAACTACAACAGACATGTAACTCACTGAGAACATATAATGTATGACTGTTCTCTGTTCTCTGGGAAAAGGGGGCCAGGAGGGGAAAAATCAACAAATCTGCAAAGCATGTAACTTGAGGCTTGGACACAGTACCACACGGCGTACATTACACTAACATCTACCATGTGCTATTGACTTAAGTACACCGAGGCTCTGACTAAGATTGTAAACCTCACAGCCACAATGCTACCCTGTATACACACAGCAGACACATAAACAGACAGGCTGGTATAACTCAACTGGGATCAATAAGATGGACATATTCACTCTGTAGCAATTCGTAATAGGGAATACATTTTCTTAATCTCTATCACTTGTTTCTTCAGACGGTTTGATGTCTAGCTCATTGATCCAGTGTCTCGACATGGGTAAACTCACTGGCACAAGCCAACAGTATTAGTAATCTAGTAGTTCATATTCACAGCTAGTGGCCAGATGGCTGTCACTCCACACACAGCCACAGAGCAGTAACAACGGCGGCGGCAAAAGACAAAACGGCTAATATGTAACATTCTTCTACCGATAATGGAAATTCATCAAGAGTATCACAGTACTCATAGTTAGTTAGGTCCAGTCAAAGCATTTTGTTATAGGCAGGTAAATATCTCCAGACACTAGGGCTAAGGCTGAACACAAATAGACAGATTAAAAACAGACACACGGGCCAAGAACCAGCACTGCCACAGTGTCTAGCCATCAAGTTAATCAGCCTCCAAATCAGAGGTAAGATATGTGGTGTTTTCTAGCCTTTTCTCCTGTTCAACCCTGGGCTGTGTTTCCACCAGACTGCCACAACAAGTGTAGATGCTCTGCAACACCCCCAGGTCTATGTCAGTCTGTATCAGGGGCTGCTGCCCACTTCCATGTCACTGTCGTCAGGAGCCCCCCTGTAAATTGGGCTCTTGCTCTGCAGCGCTGGCTCATATTTGCGTGGGGAGGATCTGTTGGCGGCCTCGCTGCTGTTCTTAATACCATAGAGGAAGTAGATGGCAAAACCTGGAGAGGAGAAAGTAACAGAACAGAGTTACATAGGAACGAGTAGCACTAGCAATGCACCAAAAACGGTATTAGCAATGTTTTGGTGTCGTACCGATAGCCATCCAGACAGCGAAGCGGCACCATGTGGCCATGTCCAGCTGCATCATGAGGTAGATGTTGACAAACACACTGAACAGGGGCAGCCAGGGAAGCAGAGGGACCTTGAGAGGATACAGAGATGGAGGGAGTGAATTCTTAAGTCTCTGAAGGAACAGAGTCTGCATCAATTTAAGATATGGTTAATTTTTAGGGCATTTCTGCTCTATTGGGTAGCACACAATGGAAATTGATAGGAAGGATGAGAGAGTGAGGGAATGACATGTGACAAAGGTGATGCAGATTTGAACCCACAACATCACAAGTGAACGGTGGGCACCTTAGCCGCCGAGCTGCCATACATAACAGTGTAGTAACGCCAAAATAGAGAACTTATTCTAGACGCAGACAAAATGACACATCTCTTCTCTGTAAGGTGTTGTGTGTTCTCAGGGTACGATAGTTACCTTGAAGGTGAGAGCCTCTTTGCTCTCAGGTTGTCTCCAGATGATGATGACGCAGACGCCACAGAGCAGAGCCAAAATGACACACACAGTCACAACAACCGGATGCCCAGCCAACAGCTTTGGGAGATAACTGGCCAATACTATACACAGCACAGTGATGAAAACCGCTGCAGAGAGGGAAGAGAGAGAAAGAGGAGAGCTTATATTAGTGTCACCAAGAAGGTTGGCGTCCTCCTGAAGATTGATATAGGGAGACACAGGACAGAATTTGATTCAAGGCCAGCGGGGCTACATGTGGCTCCAGAGATGTGGGTCTACTACAACCACTACACCGTCTCTGGGCACATACTGCATGTGTTTTAGCCTTATGTCCGACATACTTACAAATAATAGCTGTGGTAGCATAGACGATTTTCCCAGACGTCTGCGTTGGTGTATTTCTACTGGGGCAGAAGAGCAGCTTGGCAGTGAAGCTCTCTTGGAGCGGCCTGTCCTCCATTTCCATGCCGTACTCGTCGCCGCTGTCCCCTCCCATTACGGCCACCTTCTCCCCTCCCACCAGCTCCACCAGCTTCTCCGTCTGGCTGGACTTGGACGGACCCAGGCTGCCAGGCTGGTACCTGTGGAAACGCATATGAATAAGGATTTTCATGAGATTTATTCACATGCTCCTGCAGAATGCAAGTCCTTACCAAACTCTTGCAAAGAGAAAAAGTGTTCAATTTCAAACAAGTCCAATACCAATCTAAGAATGGGATCACATCCATTTGACAGCAAGACAGTAGAGCTCCTGTGGAACAACTGACCCTTGTGCTTTACCAATACACAGGATACAATGCAACCATACCTTGTGCTATTAAACTGGCATTACCAGTACATGGTAATGACATTAGTACAACAGCTACTACAGAAAAATTAGCAAACGATTACAGCTTCAAAGACTTGGGTGACTGGGCCAGAAGACTTCATGGCTAGTAGAGAGTAAGGCGTTTACCTGAGGATGAGGACACAGATGGCCACTAGGGAGTAGGCCAATAGAGTTCCAATGGACATGAGGTCAACCAGAGCTGCCAGGTCAAACAGGAAGGCCATCAGGGCTAAATGGAGAAGACCAAAAACAACGTTAAGAAAAAGCAGACATTACTATCAATAGCTATACGTGTGAAGTACTTTTCTTATAAAATGTACATTGTACCTCATCTCTGTGAGTCAAAGAGATGAATGAAAGCAAAGCTTTTACCGCTTTGACTGCCCACAATTAATGCTTGGATGCAAAATGTAGCCTGAAAACTCCTGAGTAACCTTTTCCCACACTGCTGTAATAGTAAAGTGTAATTGATCCTGATCAGACAGCCAGCGAGATACAGCTGAGCGCAGTAGACAGGGCTGTGGCCCTGGCAAACTAAAAACAAAAAGAGCAGCCATGAAGACGGACAGATAGACATAGCAAGGATAGCCTGCCCGCCCTAGCCAATGAACAAACAATACATAAAGGATATGGGCAGATACAGAAACGACAGACGGAAAGAAAGGGATAGCAGAAAGACAGGAGAAGCGAGCCTACCTGCAACGACGCCAGAGACGAAGGTAGCCAGGAGTGGGGTCTTGGTGCGAGCGTTCATCCTGGACAGAGCTCTGAACAGCAGCCCATCCTCTGCCATGGCGTAGATGACCCGGGGCATGGGAAACATAGAGCCCAGGAGACTAAAGGACAGCAGAGGAAATTAATAGTTAGCGTGATACTTTCATAAAACGCTGTACAGTGTTATATAAGGGAACATGGGGTGGTAGGAAAACAAGAATCCTAACTAGGACATGAATAGCAGTTGTGTATCCAAAAAAACGGAAATGCCATCGTCTCTCTGCATGACAGATACCCAGTTAGATTATCTACATTTAATCAGATTGAACAGAACAAAGCACAGAGGTAGCAAGGCTGTGCATCAATAGTAGTAGTAGTATTGTTTATTTGGAAGGGACAGCGTGCATTAATGGACAGGACATACATAATGAACTGTGAAAACAGAGCATACATAATGAACTGTAAATACACCGGATTTAGCAGGAATGCTAATTTCCATCCGTAGTCCCCAATAGCGCAAAGATTACCTGATTCGATAAGCCTTTTGGAAATAAAAATAAAAAGACTGGACCTTGTCCAACTCTTCTACAATCATTCGGGAGTCCGAAATTGGACCATTAAATGTGCGAGTCTAGGTTATTC
This sequence comes from Rondeletia loricata, assembly GCA_900302605.1. Lineage (NCBI taxonomy): Eukaryota > Metazoa > Chordata > Actinopteri > Beryciformes > Rondeletiidae > Rondeletia > Rondeletia loricata. Next base: position 21,533 of record OMLI01102464.1, read on the forward strand.
ATTTGTTATTGATAAAGGTGTAATGCATTTTATAAGACTGCAGTTTATTATAGTACCATTAAGGAAATATTGGGACGTGAATGCTGGGTTTCTCTTCGCTCACCTGGTGGAGAGGGCGCACAGAGACCCCACAGCCACGATGTATCTGGCGGGGGCCCAGCCCACGTAGCTGAAGGCCTCAGGCAGAGGGCTCTGCTTGTCCAGCTGGTAGTAGGGCATCATCAGGGTCAGAGCCGCGGACACGCCGAAGTAGGCAAAGAAACAGATCAGCAGTGAGGCCACGATACCAATAGGTATGGAACGCTTGGGGTTCTTGGCTTCCTCACCTGGGGACAACAGGAGAAACAAAAACAAAAAAAGATGATTAGTCTGTGGCCAGTGTTCAGGAGAGAAAGACCTGTCAAGGGGGGGAAATAAAACCCTACCCATTAGATGAGGAATTTGTCTGACGCAAACAACTAGCCAACCATTTTTTGCTACAGGTGAGGTTGGCATTTTAAGATCACTTATATCTTTTCATTTTAGAGCGAGTTGTCCTCACCGAAACCGATTTAAAGGCACAGGCTATTTAAAAGGCAATGACTCAGCATAAAGACATGAAAAGGAAAAAAGTCCAGATTTTCCAACATACTGATGGACAAACAAGCCAAGGTTTTGGATAAACCTCTGAGCAAGCAAAGGCATTCCCAAAATCCCTCTTTACACAGTCTGAACCGGGCTCATAGTGAAATCAATCCATTGAGATATTGACAATATAATTATGATCTATATGCATCCGTTCTGCAAACTTCGACATAACTACATCTTAATTTAAATCAATGTTAAAACAACTCACTTGTTGTGGCGATGCAGTCAAAGCCCACAAAGGCGTAGAAGCAGGTGGCAGCACCAGACAGAATCCCATTCAGACCAAACGGAGCAAAACCACCTACGCCAAATCCCTCTTCAACACTGGGTGGCAGAGGAAGAGAGGCACATGGTTTGGTCAATTGGCTAAAAGTATAATCATCAACCACACATGAAACAGTTAGTAAGACTATGAGTTCATTCACTGACTGGAACAGATGTCAAATACTGACTTTTTAGTTTCGTTGGTGCTGTTGGTGTAGCTGAAGTAGTCCTCCTCTGTGAGGTTCCAGTTGGCAGAGTCTCCTTTAACAAAGCCAGAGATGATAACGAAGCCCAACACCACCAGGTTAATGCCTGTGAAGATCTTATTCACCAACGCCGACTCACTCACACCAAACGCCAGAAGTCCTGAGGGGGCGGGAAGCGAAGGAGGGAGATGGACAGGAAGAGAGGAAAGAAAGGGGAATAAGGAGTGAGCGGGACGGTGACAGAGGATGGGAAAATGCATATTTCAGCACCACTTACTGCATGTTCTGGTGTGTGTCACTTCCAACATACCATATTTTTATATATTAGTGTGATAGCTCTGATGCCATTTATTTAATTTAGGATGCCAACAATGAGAACATGTTTTTCTACTCTACCAGCCACTTTGGCCAGCAACCAGCCATCAGCTGGGTTTTTTTTTATCCCCCAACCCATTTGAAAAACTGTATCTGGCTGGTAAAGAGGTAGGCCAGTGTATTTTGGAATCCAACAAACACTGTGGTCGGTGGGTAAGAAGGGTAGTTTTCTGTGCCGAGTACTAGCAAGACAAACTCACCGGTGAGCAGCAGGACCAGGATGAGGGCGAACAGGTCAGGGTACTCTGCCAGGACTTTCCCAGGGACCTTCATTGCCATGGAAGCTTTGAAGAACCCAGAGATCTTCTGTTCCACCAGGTTGTCAAAGGTTGAACTCCATGCCCTTGCCACACTGGCCGTACCTAAAAGAGAGGAAATAAATGACAGGAAAATGAGCTGCCTTCCGCATGCTTCTCTCATTCTTCATAAGCTGCCAAGGGAAGACAGGATTCATTATCTGCATCCTGTCATTTTGTAGTCTGACTTTTTACTTGGGGAGTGTAACCAAATTAATTTAATTGATCAATGTCATTGTGATATGAACAGCAGTCACAACATAGAGCATGCTGCAGAAAAGTCACTGAAACATTAGTAAGCTCACCAATCACATAGGAGAGGATGAGGTTCCACCCCGTGATAAAGGCCCAGATCTCTCCAACTGTCACATAGCTGTAAAGGTACGCAGAACCCGTCTTGGGGACGCGGGCGCCAAATTCCGCATAGCAGAGCCCTGCCAACATGGAGGAGAGCGCGGCGATGAGGAAACAGAGGACAATGGCGGGTCCTGCCTTTTCTCTGGCTACCTCGCCAGCGAGGACGTAGACGCCAGCGCCAAGTGTGGAGCCCACCCCCAGGGCAACGAGGTCCAGGGTGGACAGGCAGCGGGCGAAACGGGTCTCCTCGCCAGAGCAGTCTAATGCCCGGCGACGCAACAGCATTTTGCCCAGGCTGGCCAGCTTGTGGGACATATTCGCTGAGTGTGTGGGCACTGAAGAGTGGCTATGTATGTATCTTCTTTTGGTGAGTGTGTGTGTGATTCACACAGCTGAAATGCAATGTGTGTGGCTGGACTATGAGTAGAAGTAGTTTGGGCAGGTAGGTGTGGTAAACCAGGTACACTGCTATAGGTCCTTCAGGGTAGGCGTGTTTGTTTTAGCAACAGGCACTGAAGTAGACAAAGAACAGGAGGTGGCAGGTCTGGTCACAGTATTTTGCAGCAGCAGATTAGGACCTGTGAGGAAACAAAAAGAAAACACGAGTTCAAAATGGGGAACTATAAAGCAATTGCCAAAGCTTAGATTTCTCACAGGTCTGTGTTTAGTAGTGGTATTTTAGGGCCCATGCTTTCCAAAAATGAATATTTACCAAGAAGGGTACTCAGAATTGCAGGGAAACCAGAGCAGTTTATAAAAATCACAGAAACGCTCACAACTCAGGTACTTTAAAGGCTGGAACATGCTTCTCCGTTTGCACGTAAGCGGGTGTTGTTCAGATACGTTCGCATGGCTGTGTTCTGTTATACTTGAACGTAATGTTAACGTATCCACTAGGAGGCAGTGTCATGTTTAGTAAACCACAATGTACAGAAAACATAGAAGAAATCCGGACGCGGAAATTCGTTTTCACCACCGGTGAAATTGTAAACAAACAAATTCATTCGTGAAACAAAGAAATTACATTGTTGCATGTCTCAACAGAAACGGTCTGATTGCGTCTATTCATATTGTGATTGGCATCGTTTACCTGCCTATTCATCATCTCATTCCTGTCTATTCATACGATGGTTACCACCGCTCACACCTTCAACGACCGGCAATAGAAACTCAGGCATGCTTTTGGAACAGTATCATCATATGAATGGCCGGATGACTCCAGTCTAATGACTGGGACTCAGCTCTGTCGGGAATCCAATAACACAGAGTGCAAATCAAAATAAAAGAAAGCACATGGCTACAATAACCTAAAACAAACAATTGCAGCGATCCCGTTGTCTTACTTCCTGTCGGGAATTCAACCAGTC